>PVKM010003550.1:0-57089 GCA_004027735.1 Carollia perspicillata | reverse complement strand
TATAAGTATGTAGAAAAATATTCAAACATAATTTCTTTGTGGGTCATGAGGTTGCAAATAACACAGTCCTATTTGGAAAGGAAAATTGGAAATCTTTCCAAAAGATAGGTTCTCAGCAAGGGGGAGAGTGCCGGTTTTAAGACTAAAATGTGATGTGTTTGCAAAGGAGAGGGGCAGACTCCACAGAGGCTGACATGTGAGTCTCCGTGAGCAAGGCAACATGCCAGTCTACACACAGATGACAGCAAAGGAAAGTTTCTGGAAGGAGTTTACCTATGAATATGGCAATGGGTCCCTGTTTCTTTATGCAAGAATCCATGAAACATCGCTCCTATGCAATGGCTAAGCAAAAACATTTGTTCCAAAATGCTCAGTAATATTAGAAGGAAGAGGCCTGATTCTAGGCACATCCTGTCAAGTTCACGGGATACATGAGTCTTAACTTCTTGTTTAAAGAAGTGCTATGTAGGGAGACTAAAATAGAGAAATGCTTTCTTCTTATCAATTTGTTCTTGAGTCCAGGTTTGGATTTATATTCTCTTGTATTATTGGCCAGACTAGTTAGTCATGGCTATACCTGCAGGATTAAGTCTTTTTAGGAAGGGGGAAAACTGGAGGTTGGTATAAGGGGAAGAGAAGCTACTTTCACCGAGAAGGCTAAGCAGGTCAGTGGCTTCATTACCAGCGAGTTTCTGAATTCAGAGAACACCACAGCTTGACTGGTAATCATTCCTTTCTGTCTTACGGCAGAGAATAAAAGAGGCCATCCCACAAGTGAAAGGATACGCATATGTAAAAATAATACTCAGGATTCGTGCACCACAATCTTGATTTCAGACCCCGAGAATTTCAGATATTCTTCCCACCCCCAATACACATGCAACGGTGTGAAGTTTATCTGGCAGGATCTCAGAGAATCCAAAGTACCACTTAGACAGTATTGTGCTCAGGTTCTTTATGTTGCCCCATTTAACCCCCGTGGCCTCCCCCGTAGGGTATGTAGTAGGGTTGAAGTGAGTGTATCCTCTTGGTGTCTATCAAGATGCCTCCTCTTCGCGATGTGAATTAAATCGCACATGCAAAGGAAGCCTACATGCACATTTAAGGTGACAATCAGCACATGAGGTAGAATGCCTTTTGGGAAGGGGAGGGAGTATACATACACAATGTTAGCAAAATGCCTCATTAAATTGAAATTTAAATATTTTAATAAAATCATATCCTTCAAGCAACACGCATTATCTAAATCTTGACCACTCAACAGCCTATCAGCAGATCGGTTTAGCGACACTTTATAGCAGCGAATTCCATACATGAGCACCAACCAAGGGTTCCAAATGTTGGTCTCCTTACAGGAACCTTGGTTTACATCCAAATCCTGGCAATGGAGCAGAAATGACCAATGTCATGTAATCTCATCAGGAATGTATGAAAAGCAGACGCATAAAATTTCAATGTCCATTCTCATTCTCTTAACCTCCTCTGCTAACTATTTATATAATATGATTACTCATATTGAATACTGGAAAAAACCGACAAGAAAAAATCTTGACTTGGACCGAAAAAATTTTTTGAATCTAGATATAATCAAAGAACATTAAAGCCATTTAGACACAGATAAGAAGCTTCCTTCAACTAGTTTACATTTAGCACACCTAAAAACTAGCATTTAAAACTAATCCCTCACATGTTCTGGGACTTTTTTTTTTTTTGACAAAGGCAAGTTATAAAATATTGGAACAGGAAAACACACACACACACACACACACACACGGACAGACAATGTGTTCACGTGATCCTGGGAAGGTCTGGACTGGATTTCAAAACTCTGAAAAACATCAGTTAAAGTCAATTTTGTTTTGGTTTGAGAATGAGAGCACTGCGTTAACATACTGATGCATTTATAGCTGTTGTTTAAAACAGGTACTATGTACCAGGATACTAAGCTAAGTATTATCTCTTTTAATTCTCACAGTGACTCCTTATGAATGTATCCCAGTCGAGTTCCCATTATAGAGATAAGAGAACTGGCAGCTCTGAGAGGTTAAGAAGTCTGTGCAAAGGCCTTTAGCTAAAAAGTGTTGGTTTCAGGAATGCGAGTCATGTTCTGGATCACTGAACTGTAGCCACTTCTCCACATTGTTGAAGTGGTTAGAATGCAACAATTTGAAAATCAAAATAAGAGAACTCACAGACACTGCTTTCTAAATGGAGGGTCACACCAGCCCTTTCATTCTCTAATGTGTACAGGTGCATGTCAGGGAAGTTTGATGAGCATTGCTAAGATCATATTTTTAAGCTCAACAAACCTTAAATTAAACTCAATAAACACTTAGTAGAGCCCTACTCCATTCAAACCAGTCTGATTTGGGTTCTGAGTTATAAAGAGTTATAAGCCAGGCCACTGGTGTCAAGCAGTTATACTGATGTGGTAACCTAAAGTTTACTGACCCTTTTTTATTTATGAAAACATCCTTATCCATTACTATAATCACCTTCAGATAAATAATCCCCTCAAAGAGTTATTCTCATCCTTAGATATACATATTTTTTCAATATATTTCATATGAAATTGAAATTCAGACATAAGGCCTGCAAACGAAAGGTCAAATTGAAATAAATTATAGATGTAAAGGAAAAATTACTTAAGAGCAAAGCAAAAAAAAAAGGGTCTAATTATATAGGGGGGATATAAGGAGATGGGTAGAAACAGGACATTTCTAAAGTTATGAAAATGCTGGAATTAATTAAGACCCTAAGATGGGATTCCATTCAACAGATAAAAAAGGCTGTCAAATACCAGCTTGGTGTGAGTGATTGCTGACAAAGTTCCGCCTCTCCTTCTTGTAACCTTCGCTAGGGCCTGGAAGAGCTATATGTCTGGAAAGCTCTCGGATTTTGTCTCCTATCTGAACAGATACTGACAGTCCTCTTGAAAGAGAGTGCATCCTTTTCTGCCACTCCCATTCACGCCTGGACGAGAGTACACCCTCTGGCTGCCAATGCTTGGATGCATATGCACTCATTGGAGCATTCTGGGAAGCACACGGCATGAGTCTGGGAGGAAGCTACAGGGCAGGCTCTGCTTTCACACAAATACTGTTCACGGACCCACCGGGGCCGAAACTGAAGTTTACCTTTCAATGAGTCACTGGTTCCATGTCTTTGGAAGCACGGCATATGAAGAATTCTTTTCAAACTGCTGACCGCTTCCTCAGCTTCTGTTCAGAAGCTGTGTTTCTCTGTTCCCCTGACTATTTATTATTATTATTATTATTATTATTATTATTATTATTATTATTTAGTTCAAATCAAAAGGCAACCCCTCCTGCTCAGTTTTCTCCACAACTATTCTGTTGGTGAGGGGGTTCCTGCCAGGTAGGATGCCCTCACAATCACTGGGCCCAGGTAAGAGGCGGTATGTTTGCCATTCCTTAGACACACATGTGAGGACAAAAGAAGCTCTCTTGCTTGTTTCATCTCGTTTGCAATACATTTTTGGATCATTTTCTTTGCCTTTTAAATCTTAATATTTGCCCAAGGCAACAATAAAACAGCATGCCCCTCCAGCCTTGAACTCAGTGTTAAAACCCAGTCCTGACCTCTCCAGGCTCATGGGGGTGGGGGGTGTGTGTATGTGCGTGCATGTGTGTGTATTTTCCAGCTTTAATATTTCACAGCTTGCCTACAGCTCAAAAAGTTAAAAAACATGTGTGAGGGGTTGGCTTTTCCATGTTGCCAGTCTTTACAAATGTCAAAATGCTGTGACAGCATTCTGCACGTGTCAAATGTCTTCAGTCCCCACCGTCCACAGGACATCCATGTGCAGCAGTGAAGGCAGAGGCTGGACCAGACCGAGGGCCTTGGCTGGTGGGACTGAGCATGTGCCCAGAACTGATCAGAGATAGGTACACTCACAGACCGTGACTCGTGGGGCAAACTTTTCATCAAAAATAGATGCACTCGGGTGACACATCAGTGGATATTGGTCAGAAGTCATTTAACCTTGAAAACAAATAATGGAGGCCAAATAAAGATTTTTTTTTGTAATGCCCAAATGCCCTCCAAACACACAAGAATTTCTATCACATTAAGCTAAAATGGACACCGCAGAGTACTGACTTTCTACAGGGTCTTTTCAAACCAAGATCTCTCTACTCTGCACCCTATCTTCCCTTTCATGGGCATTTTCTTCCACGTCATATAAAGCCACAGTTTGGATTCCATGAAAAACCCAGTACTGAATGGAGCCAGTGAAATGCTGCTTGCTGTAACACACTATCACTTGGCTGGGAATGTGTGGGGAAGAGGAAGCATGGCAATTCACAGCATCTGCTACCCAGTAAGCTAAAAGAAGCTGCTCTAGCCTTGGCTGGCGTAGCTCAGTGGATTGATCACGGGCCTGTGAAGCAAAGGGTTGCCGGTTCGACTCCCAGTCAGGGCACATGCCTGTGTTGCAGGCCAGGTCCCCAGTAGGGGACACATGAGAGGCAATCACACACTGATGTTTCTCTCCCACTCTTTCTCCTTCCCTTCCCCTCTCTCTAAAAATAAATAAATAAAATACTTAAAAAAAAAAAAAGAAGCTGCTGCTCTAAGTACAATGAAGCACAGGTCTCCATTTGGCTATGTTCTAAAGGAACGTTACAAATCTAACGTTACCCAGCAGTGGACCTCTGGGCAGCAAAGCCCATGAGAAGACCCATCCTGGCATGAGGCCATCGGGATGCATCAGAGCTGCATGTAAGAGCAAAACAATGGGCTATTGCAACTATGTGATCTTTAATGGTTGCTTCTTTGCTCCATAAAGTTTTGTGGGAGCTACTTCGATATACCACACTGTCTGATGTCAACATAATTCTTCTGTCCTTCTCACCCTCCCTCCTGATAAAAATCTAAGGACAGCAGCAGGCTGTCAAAGCGAGAGCAACAGTCAGGCCTGATACTTGGCCCTGGCGGTCAGTGATTCTGCGGTTGTTTTAAAGGTACTGATGTTCAATATCATGCTGCCACAATGAAAAAGATAAGCATAATTAGTAAGAAACAATTACAGAGATATTAAAGGACAAGTAGAAAGATACATATACAAATATGCACATACGCATACATATGCTGCAATTATGAAAGAACTACTTACACGTTTGAAACAAGAATCGGAAAGGGGCACAAAGACATGGAACAGGTTGTAGAGTTTGGGGTTTTTATTATGGGTATTTTTCTATTACAAATTAATTCTTCTTTTTTATTATATAAATAGATTTAAAAGAAAGAGCTTTTAAAACCTGGAGAAAAGTATTTTCCAGCCAATGTATTCTAGATAATAAGAACCCCTATCCCTAATCCACCAAATTACGAGTTTGTAGACCTGTGTCTTTCAGAAAGGGCAAGTTTACAACTTTATTCAAGATCACTGATATTTAGCTTGTATGTAATCCCTCTCGATGGGAAAATAGTTAAGAAAAGCCTCAGGATTTATCATTTTCCTTTTTCTTTAGAAATATATGACTCTAAAATTGATGAGTGGAGTACTTAATGGTGGCATGCAAGTCACTAATGTCTCTGCAGAGAGATGGTTCTTGACTGGCAGTGACCGAAATTATGTGTGTGTGACATGATTATGTACATACACATACTACGCACACACATCTCCTATACATGCACACAGGCTCAGGGAGTGACAGTCATTTCAGTTAACACACATTGTTAATGATGATGCAGCTTTTCCTGAAGGCTGCAGAGCATCAAGTTCATTCCTCTCCCTGCCCAGCCCCACCGGCCTGGGCTTGACTCCTTGAACGCTGAGCATGCTCAGCCTCAGGGGCTTTGACCTTGCCCAAGCTTCCTTCAGATCCGGGCTCAAACTTGCCCTCCCGAGGAGGTACTCCCTGACGGCCCTGTCTAAAATAGCATCCCTGTCATCATCTCATGGCCCTATCTTCTTTTTTACAGCCTGTCTCATTTACCATGACCTGAGTGCATGTTATGTAGTCATCTGTCAAACGCCCATTGTCTACATTCCTCACCAGCACGTAGGTTCTGAGGGGGCAGGGACCTGCCTGCATCTCTTCTCAAGGCTGCCTGAGTACGGTCAGTTCTTACATCTCATCTTTGATGTGTCATCACAGACCACCACTCTTTCTTCTTGGAATGCTTTCCCCTCCTAAGCTCTAGAACATGGAAAGAGAGCCCAATTTGCCTTAGGTTTTTCTGGCTGCTCCTTCTCAGCCTCCCTCTCCTCTCCCTGACCTCTAAGGATTGGTCGGAACGCTCCTGGGCTCATGGCTTTCAACTCCCAGTTTCCTACCTTCCGCCTAGCCTCTCTCTCTTCTGAACTCCAGACTCATTCACCCAATGCCTGCTTCCCGTCTGCCTCGGATTTCTGACAGGCATCTCAGGTGTGACTTGTCTCAGACAGAACTCCTTCCTTGTTCACGCCCCAGACAAACTCCTCCTAGATCCTCCCCAGCTCAGTTAATACCAGTTTTTCCAGGTGCTCCGCCCAAAAACCTGATTTCATCGTCGATGCTCCTCTTTCCCTCATGCCCGACAGCGGTCTGTTCACCAAATGCGTCAATTCATCCTTCCAGCGATACCTGGAGTCTCATCGCTTCTCACAACCTCCATTTTTTAAAAACCATCATCTCTCGTACAGAGAAAGGCTCTTTGCAGATCTCCCTGCTTCTCTCCTCGCTCTTTTCAGTTTGTGACAGCACCAGAACCAGGATGATCTCGTGAAGACGTGAGGCAGATCGTGTCACTGCCTTACCCACAACCCTCCAACGGCTTCTGTGTCACCTGGATGTCCTTATTGTGACCTACGGGCTCATGACTCCCCGGCCCCTTGTTATCTCTCTGACCTCAGCTGCCACTGCTCTCTCCTTTGGGCCACGCCAGCACACTGGGCATCCCAGTGGGAAGAGATGAGGCCGGAGGACTAAGTGCAGACCAGACCACAAGAACCTGGGTGAGCCGCTCGGGGCTTGCCACCTGCACCAGGTGGAGAGGAGCCATGGACAGGCATGTGGCACCATCAGAGTCGTGATTTTAAATGGTCATGTTGGTGGTGCTGATGTTTTAAAAACAAAGCCTAGGGAATATCAAACAATGGCATGATAAGGAGACCCACAGAATTTTCTTGGAGATTCAAGCACGCCTCAAATTTTGCTTGGTCAGATGGCTTCCCACTTCTGCTTCTTCACTCTGGGAAAACCTCACACTTCAGTGGTTATGTTCACGAGTCCACCTCTCAGGGACCGTCACACGAACCTCAAATGCTTGCACTGCTTAAGATTTCACATTCCTCAAAATTGCTAATATGAGTTTAAACACTCAGAATCCCCCCTCAACAAAAACCAAGATTTTACATTAACAGGAAAACCTTTAAATATTAAACAGTATGACAAAATTATAAATTATGAAGGACATGAGCCCAGCGGTGGCATGCAGGGAGGGAATCTGTTTCCCCTTTAAAAAAGCAGAATCTACTCAGATCTAGCAAATGGTTGCCAGATCTTCCTATTTTTTAAGAAAAGCCAAAAGTCAGATGTCTATATGAAATCTCTCAAGTTCTGAAAAACGGAAATGAAAGCAAATCTCTCCACAATCTCATTCGACTCCAGTCATGGCCATTTTGGGGCCATCTGATGGGTGGTTTTGGAGCCTGAGATACCCTCTCAGCCATTTCCTTATCTACTTGCTCAGTCTCTCAATGCCTCTGCTTCCTTAACTGTAACAATCAGATAATAACAACCTCTACCTAACAAGGCTGCAGTTAGGAATAAGTGACATAATCTATGAAAAGTATTTAACCCAGGACCTGCCATACAGTAAGTGCTCAGCAACAGCTACTGTTCTCATGCTTAGTTTTCCACTGAAAGTAGGCGGTTGGAGCCTGTCCACTTAAAAGGACTGAAGCTTCTGAGTCGCTTGCAATACTTCCTGGGGCACACCTCATGCAGGTTCTGAGGGCTGTTCTGAGGGCTGTGCAGACAGGCCAGGGAAAGGAAGCAGGGTGCTGTCCTTGTCTACAGAACTGGAAGGAAGAGTCAGGGCGATGTGCCTGACGTCAGCTTGAGCACATGCAAGAAAATTCATTAAAGGAACAGATGGAGTTAGCAAAACCATAACTAAAAGCAGGAACCTTAAGACAAAGAAGCCATATGAGTTGGATTGTAAGGCAGGGCCGGGTGTGGGATGTGGCCACACCCAGTGAGTGGTTTAGGCAGGTCCCAAAAGAGGACAAGGGTGATAGTTAAATTGGTGGGTATAATGGGAAAGAAAATCGATTAGGAAGTTCAGGAAGATACTATGGAAGCCCCCAAAGTCTGTGGAATGTGTATGTTAATTAGACAGCCCTGGATAGGGCAGGGCTCTGGAAAGGAAACAGGGCTTGGGGCATTTGACCACGAGGGGTTGTGATGAGAAAAGATTAAATCTGTCAAGAACGATAAAAACGAAAAAGAAAATGAGATAAATGTTCCAACCTCACTTCCTCTGTTAAAGCTGCCTCTTCAAAATGTCCTCTCCCTACAAAGGATGATCTGTTTAAAAATGTCCTTTTACCCTAACCAGTGTGGCTCGGTTGGGCCACATCCCACACCGTCAAAGGTCACTCCGTCCCCAGTCAGGGCACACACCTGGGTTGCAGGTTCTGTCCCTGGTTGGGGTGTGTACGAGAAGCCACTGACAGATATTTCTTTCCCTCTCTTTCTCCCTCCCTTCCCCTTTCTCTAACAATAAGTAAATAAAATCTTTTAAAAAACGTCCCTTTACTAGCACACTGAAAGTGCCCTCTCATCACAGAGCATAACCACCCTGCAAGCACTGGGTCTGGAAGGCGATGGAGATGGCCTGTATGTATCCACTTTCTCCCTCCACTCTACAAACTGCACATTTGCTGTAAAAACAACATAATGACATTTGAAGGAAATATTTCGAATAAACAAAAATAACTTTAATCCCCCAAAGCTAACGCGATTCTTCTCATGTGTGTCCTTCCCTGTCTAATCCATGTCCATATGCCTGCAGAGCTGTCAAATTATAATCACTGCGTATATTCAATACCATCATGTATTTCACAGAGGCCGTGGGTTCCTCTGGTCATCATTGTGACTTCAACGTCGGCAGCAGTTTGCCGAGCTGACGCTCCTCACTGAGTACAAGAGCAGGCGTGTAAACGCCAGTTCGTCTCTGTTTGGGAACTGCCCCAGGAAATGCTATGACATGCATTGTTTTGCACAAAGGTCTTTTTTAAAATGCGTCTGGACGGTTTCCTCAAGATGAATTCAAAGGACTGAGATGACTGTGCCAAACGGTGTGACCATTTTTATTTCCCTCTAATCTACATACTTTAAGGTGAGCATGAACAGATTATAAGGCTGCGTGAAGAGGACTGGGAACTTCGGATGCACAATCAAAGACAGTGAGCCTGGAGTGAGACATAAATCAACTCACACCCCAGTTCTAAAAATTCCCCGTGACCTCCTAAAGGTCTAAACATGCAAAAAATTGGCCACTTAATAGAGTACAGCTGAATGTCAAGGCGTGTCTCTTCTGCCCCCTCATTTCCCTGCGAAGTTAATGTGCTGATAGGAAAGACATAGGTGGCAACTTTCTCTCTTCGGATAGGTTGCCCAGTAGAGACGTGAGGGTAAAGCTGCAGGCCTCGACAACCAAAGAACTAGAAGCATCCAATACTGAGAAATATGAGAAAGGCATAGCTCCGAACTATATTAGGCGCTAATATCATAAATGGACAACATGAGTGCACATATCCAACTGAAACTGTAAGTCACACAGAGCACCAGAAAAAGCGTTAAAGCAAATGTGATGGAGAATGAAACCGAGGTTTAAAAATCTGTGGCAGTTTATTAAACACCATTAGTTAAAAATACATGGGAAAAGGGAATGTGGGTGTTATTACTGAAGAGCACAATTAAAGTGACGTGACTTCAGCCATAGTGTTTAGCTGAACACCTGGTAATGAAGAATGGTTCCAGGGAGTATAAGTATGCTTTGACAAAGATGGAGGGCATGGGGAATAGTTACAAAATCTACCTTCATGTCAGCAATGTGAGATGAGATGGGTTACTTTTTGGGTTAATCTATCAGGATGAAAGAACCCATTCTGGGAGCTCTGTAATTGCGTTTGAACATCTGGGCTAATAAAATACTATTTATCGCCAGATGCCCAACTCCACCGGTGCTAGGCACGCCGAGATCATGCCTCTGTAGTGACCACAAGCACACCACAGGACCGAGCAGGATCTGCTCCGCCCCCCTCGGCCATCCCCTCCACGGACTGGTTAGAAGGCCACCTCTTGAGACCTGCAGCACGCCCCAAGGAGTGCTTGGCGAAATGGTGCACTGCGTTTGTCAGTTACAGGCTGGGATGCAGACAACATGTCTCTCCATCTGGCCCTGGGGTGACATATCAGCTGTGGTTCAGGACACTGGTTTCTTGGTTTGAACTCAAACTACTTTGTAGGGAAGTTGTATGTCAAAGGTTACATAAGGCTAGGTAATGGCACTCTCGGGAGAGCGGTTGTTTAGATGCTTCTCAAATATAAAACAACTAGTAGTAAAAAGTTTCATTGCCTCTCTGAACTCACAGGTTGTAGGAGAAATTTCTGCAGTGAAAATAAAACAGAAAGTACCCAGGGGCCTGACAAAGTGCTGTTTTTCTGAGAACAAATGCTATTGTCGGTGCTATAATGTGCAGAACCAGGGGGCAGGGCGAGCCAGGGGGTCCTTAATGAAGCCTGAGATGCTCTCAGGGCCTACAGCGGCCCTACGTCAGCTAGTCCTGATGACAAACACAAAGAGTCTCTGGAGAAAAGTATCCTCAATCTAGATTTTCTAGTTGTTCAGCGTTTAGAAATCAACTAAATCTGAACTTCATCACCAGTGAGACCCAGCAGAATGAAATGATGGAGTTAGGTGAACAGGACTTCTTTCATGGAAATAAAAAATAGCTATGAAATGCTTAAATTAAAAAAAAAAGTAAAATCACAAAAATAAGTAAGCAACAGGAGATAAAAATCATTAGGTGATTATATAGTATATATATAACTGATAACTAATGAAATAGAAATACTCTGTTGATGTTTTAATCCAGAGTGTACCAGGAAATACTTCTTCACCTGTTACCTTCTCTGGGCCCACTGCATCCTTTCAGTGGTTATATCTTTAAGTCACTTAAATAAATAATTTATAGAAAAGTAAAGTGATAAAAGGATTTAATACTCCCACATCATAGTTTCAAGAGGGAATGAGTTTTATCCCATCAAAAATGAGTAGATTTTCTCTTTGTTTTTTCAAAAGACCTCTAAAAAATAGTAAGTCATGGGGTATTGATACTTAAAGTTAAAACCGCTCATAAAAGAAATTAAATGTTAAAATTGGGCACCGTGGGCCCTGAGGATTAAGCAACCATTTAAACACAGCAGAAGATAGAATCAGTAAGCGGAATGATGGATCAGGAGAAACTACCCCAAATACAGCACAGAGACCCAGAGATGGAAAAGATGCAAAAGAGGCTAAGAGGTATGATGGAGGACCGAGGATGAGGAGAAGGTCTAACATGTATCTAAGGAGAATCTCAAAAGAACAAGTGAGGTAGAAGAGAGGCGATATTTAAAGGTATGATGGAAATTTTCCACAACTGATTAAAAAAAGATCCACAGATACAGGAAACGCACCCTTTTCAATGACTCCAGAATTTGCACTTTGAAGCATGTTTTACTCACATACCCCGTGCACAGGTGCACATTTTGAAGAAAACACAGAGACTCTTACATTAGCGTTTACTAAATGCCTATGTGTCAGGAACCAGTCTAGGCAATAGTTTGCCAGAGCAATTCATTATAATGAAGGTGTTCCTCTTTTTACATGATGCGGTTATTGACCTAAAACTGCATAAGTCTAAAGGTAGTGTGGTATATTGCTATGTTAAAATATCCTATTATAGAACCCTACATAAAGAGGAGAATCTTCCCAAAATAGACAAATAGTAAGAAATCGTGATTTTTCACACGCTACATTTTCTAGAAACAAGATGTAGCTATTTTTACAGTTGTTGTTAACATAAAGTTCAAAATAATAGCTACACACCCGCCCAGGCCCTTAAAATAGGGGTGTGTGGGCTGCCGAGAGGACACGGCAGAATAGTCAGCATTGACTATGTTTGCTCCATCTTCCAAGGTCTTCTGCTGTTTCAAAGAGTCCTGGGTTTCTCCTCCTCTCCTTTCTCCTCTGCCTGAGGTCTTTGTAGCACATTTGAAAAACATGCAACAGAAGGAGGAACAAATAATGTTTGCATTCCTCTTCTCCCATACACCTAATACCAAACTCTGTCCTTAGTAGCCAAAGATAGGAGAGAGGGGAAAAGCCTCTTATTTTCCTGCTTCCCCCACCTTCCCATCCGAATCTCAGGTGTCAGGACAAGAGTGGAGAACCAGGGCCAATGAGAGCTTCTTGGTCTTCCTTCTTTTCCCTTAATGCTATATGCCCTTGCGTTATTTCAGTGATCACAGGACACAGGACCCAAGGTTTGAAGAAAGAGGAACATCTACCTACGTAAAATGTCATGACTGGATTTCAAAAACTATGCGTGATTCACAATAGTGTAATCTTGACAGTCAAATGCTAGCTACGTGCTCTTGGGCAAGTTATTAAATCTGAGCTTCATTTCTCTCACCTAGAAAATGAGAACAAAATAGTAGCGATCTCATAGGGATTCTGTGAAGTGTAAGCGTGCACACTCTTGGGGTCCAATTTTAGCTTTGGAGATTAATTTTGGAACAGTAAGTACTTCCACGGTACCTGGCACAAGGTAGGCATTCGATAAATATTAACTATCATTATTTTCTAAAAATGTCCCTTATAAAATTATAAATTAGATCAAAGTCATATTCTATATAACTAGAATGTATATAATTAGGTACTGTACATAAATGTACAGTTGACCCTTGAACAGCACAGCTTTGAACTGTGCAGGTCTACTTATATGTTTTTTCCCCCAATAAATACACTCTATACAGCTGTCCCTTTATATCCTTGGGTTTTGTACCCACAGATTCAGCCGATCTGGCATTGAAAACAGTATTTTCTGTACAGTGTTCTAGGCCTTTTTATATAGGGGACTTTAGAATTGGCTGATTTCGGTATCCGAGGGGGGTCCTGGAAACAACCACTGCAGACTGCAGACACAACTGTCTTGCCAATATACTTTAAAAAAAAGGAATGCAGTAAAAAACATGAGTAATTAAAACAATTAGTGTTTTAGTTTGGTTTCCGCAAATATAAAGATGTTGAAAAATATATTTTGCTATGCAACAAAGCTAGCTTTTGTAAAAAACACCCAGTGTTCTGAAATTGTCTTTTTTGAAATTCCCCTTTTGAAAAATATTCTTCTTACAAAAAGACAACATATTTTTTTTGGCCAACATGCATTTGCTCATAACAACACAAGATTTGCCAAAATCCTTGTGATCCTAGAGAAAATGTCCTTGAACTATATCCCTTAGGTTTCCATACATTTGATGGCGTGGCTGTTAAGCTACTTATCAGAACACCATCAACAAAAACGTATTTTGTTTCTAGTGTGAAAATTTGTAGTTAAATTCTACACACGAAATAAGTCA
Organism: Carollia perspicillata; assembly: GCA_004027735.1. Taxonomy (NCBI): domain Eukaryota; kingdom Metazoa; phylum Chordata; class Mammalia; order Chiroptera; family Phyllostomidae; genus Carollia; species Carollia perspicillata. Next base: position 43,446 of record PVKM010003550.1, on the reverse strand, counting down.
ACATATCATAACCACTGACGCGGTTGTCCAAAGTAAGCAGGGATGAAGGGAGTATACCCACTGTCCACTGAGAGGCTCTGAGAGCCAAACTGGGTTATTTAATTTGAAATTAATAAGGTATCTCAAACTTATGAGGTATCTCAACCATTCAGATTCCCCAGTTGTATGTTTTTATCTACTCAGACATGAAATAGTGACAGAAGCAACTAATTTTAGCTATTAATCAGGAGTAACAAGGACACAGATTGAAAGCAGATCACTGAAGAATCATTGTATTTGGTTTTAGAATGGAATTGTGATCCATCTGGCAAATTCACTGCCATAATTCTGGGAGTAAGAGGTTCACTAGCATGCAGAGAAATCAAAAGAAGCTGGTCAGCATTCAATTTATTTTTTTGAATCCACAAAGTAAATAATTGACATTAAGGTAATTAAGAGCATGATGCTTAACTGGCTTTCTATGAATGAGCTTTACTGTTAAAAAAAAAAAAGAACCCGGAGAAACAGTCTACTTGGTGAATATGTCTCTGGTCCTTTAAAACACAGCAAGCGTTCACGAAGGCCCTGCTGCACGGTCACAGAGGGCTGTCTCGGCCAGCCCTCCCCTCCGTCCACTCTTCCTTGCTGACCCGCTGCACCGGCTCCCTTGGACTCCCCTGAGTCTTGATAACCTCTCCCCTCCATGACACGTATCAGCAGTCCCTTTGACAGAGCCCCCTGTTCTAGTATCTGCCTGCTCAGTCTCACATACAGCAAGCCTGGGCAAGACCCCGACACCCCAACATCCTGTCCCACAAATGGGACCGAACCCCTTGCTCAGAAAGTGGTGGGCAAGAAGACTAAACTTCCCTGTCCAGGACATAACTCCAAGAGATCTTCCTCTCATTAAACACGACAGCACCTACCCTTTAGTAAAATAAAAATAATTAACTTTAGGCAACAATGGGAAGCCACTAGGGCTTCGATCCCGTGAGCTACCTGATGAAACAAACCTGGCCACCAAATAAAAAGTACATGTTATCAGTTAAATGCGCATGTACAATTTATATTCTGATCTTGACATACGAGATAGATACATTCCCATTAAAATGACTGAACATCTATTTTATTTTTCCCATATAAAGGAGATGTGTTCTTACCAGAAACCTTTAATAACAGGTTTCTCGTAAGATTACTACATTCACTGGAAATGTTTGGAAAATACAAAAAGGAAGGAGCAGGGGAGAAAAGGGAGAAGTAGAGTGAGGAGGAGGAGGAGGAGGAAAACCTTTGTCCTTAATCTCACCATCCACAGACGAGACTGTGAATATTCTGGTGGCCTTTTAAAATTCAGCATATGACATACCCTCTCATTTTTAGTCTGCCTTTTCCCCACAAAATGTAATGCAAACATATTTTTGTGAATCCACCATCATCAGCGTCATGGTTAACAGCTGCACAGAATTCCATCCCGTCAACTCCCGTCGTGGTGGGAAGGGTCTGGAGCTGGACTTTCCTCTGTCACAATCCAGCCTCCACTGGTTACTAGCATTGTCACTTTGTCACTGAACTGTCCCAGGCCTCAATTTCCTCATCTATAAAGTGGGGGGGGCAAGAACTACTTCAAAGGATTGTTGGGAGGATTCCAGGATTCCACAGAAGTGTGTAGATAACATATTTAGCACAGGAGCTGGTGTACAGTAATGTACTTAATAAACATTAGCCATGAGGTTTCCCCGTCCACCACCATCACACCCACTGATAGACTGTTTGAAGGCAGCAACTGTGTCCTTATGGGCTTTGAGGTCTCAGTGCTCTTGACAGAGTTGACACATGATAAAAGTATGCTGGATGAGTGAACGCATGGCTGGCTGGCTGGCTGGCTGGCTGGCTGGCTGTGTTACTTGGCAGGAGCCCAGGTACGTTTTAGAAAACAGAAGAATGTCATGAAACATTTGGAGAGAACTGTAATCTCACCCCCTTCAGAACGTGGTGAGTTCAGTTGCGTTAGATTGCTTTGCAAAGCTTTGAGAGCAAGAGGAGGGCAACATTTTGTTCCTAACCTGGGTCACCTGCTTTGTTCTTCTCCTTTAAACCCATGGCCTCCCTTTGGCTCCAAAGCCTGCCCTGCAGCCCACATGCCTTCTTAGCAGTCCCCTTTCTCACTGGGATTTTCTTAGCCACCAACGATATAGCCAGGGGACCAAACCACCGATTCCTTAGACTCCTCACCTTTACTCTATGAATCCTTCGATCACTTCCAGATACAAATGTCAAGGACTTGGGTTTTGCATCATTTTCACGAAGTCTGAATATATTACCAGGTTTAAAAAAGTATCATTGACTGTTCAGTCATCAAATAGAAAGTTCTCTTGCTGATTTGTTTCAACCATAGGGCCCCACACATATGTTTAATCTAACAAAATGTGTGCTTTCATCAGAAGTTTAGCTGTTTTACCCCAGGGCCCAATTTTCTGCATTTCTCTTTAGAATTCATCCACGTGGCAGTTCCACATTTTTGGCAATAATTTTCCCCAACATTATAAAAGTTTCTGTTGAATACCATCAATTATTCATTAAGGATTCTGGTTGCAATTTGAGCTTTAGCTATATAGGCAAAGTAAGGTGGCGAGCTGAGGTAATTTACCTAAAAATCTAGGCTATAAGAGAGCCTGGCTATTTTGGAGAAGTTCATGAGATAATTTAAAAAATCCTTTTTATATGTATTCACATTTTAGTATAAATAGACAACTTTAACTGTCTTCATTGTTTATATTTGTGGCTCCTACTATTATCAGCCAATTCTTTTAGTTTTGGTTAAGAAAAGAAAAGTATTTGGTTAAAATTCATAACAAAACATAAATTTTATTTAATTCATAAAACTCAGGATATATATTTTGCTATATGAAGAGATAGTTTTCTCTCCAAATAAGTTATTTGATTGTAAGAAAGAAATTTGATTTGGAGAAAGAAATCATGTGGACTTACAAAAACAATTTTATGGGAGCTTTTATAGCTATCATATATTATTTCTAAATAGCTTAAATTTCACTTCAAATAATTCCATGTATCAGTGCAAACATATTCATCTTCACGACTGAGAATGCTGGCATAAAATGCTATTAAATGAAATTTACTTTAGCTTAGAAGAGTCTGTGTAATTGTCAAATACGTGATAAATAGCAACCAAATCTAAAATTAAACAGAGGTATCAAGAGTGAGCTATAACTAGGAAGGATGTGGGTTTTTTGGTCTTGCATGTGTCAATGTAAATTATATCAAGACACGAGAAATTTAAACAAAAAAAAGGTGCTCACATCCCCTCTTATGTGCTGCGTGGATGTACATCCAGGTAAGTAAGACCCATGAATATTGAACTGAACTTCTACCTTTTATGACTGCACGCAGGTTAAATTATTCTTCCCATACCATTTCAGAAAATAAATTTTGAGCTACTGAGCTATCTGCTCACATCCCAGAGACAAATAAAATATACTCAATGAAAAAGATGCTTGGAAAAAAGAACTCGATAACTAACAGTAAATGTTACCAAATCTGTATATGGAAGTAAGAGAAAGGATTATTGAAAATAATCAGCCTACTGGTGTGTGCTATTTAAGCCCTGTATGGCCACAATAGAAAGAATGTAATACGGCTGTCCTAAAAGACGAAAGAAATGAACACAATACATTTTAGTAAAAAAAAATGCCACTGAACTCACTGTAAAAGAAATCTGACATATCTTAGAGAAAATAATGTATAGCCTCTCAAAGAAAAATGGGAATAAATTTCTTATCACGCAGTGGCAACCACACAAGAAAAAATTAAGAAATAATAGGCATAAACACATAGCAAAGTATTTTATGTTATTTTAAATGAGTCATTAGCAAATTTACTTATTATAGCATGTTCTACCTTTTCACAAAGGGATCTGAGTTAAATAGGCTCTACCTCAGTTAATATAAGTAAACCAAAGCTCAAAAGTAAAGAAAATGCCTCCCCCAAATTATATAGGTTTAAAAATTTCCTGGCTGGTGTAGCTCAGCGGATTGAGCTCAGGCTGTGACCCAAAGGGTCGCCAGTTTGATTCCCAGTCAGGGCACATGCCTGGGTTGCAGGCCAGGTCCCCAGTGGAGGCCACGTGAGAGGCAACCACACATTAATGTTTCTCTCCCTCTCTTTCTCCCTCCCTTCCCCTCTCTCTAAAATAAAGAAATACATAATAAATAAAATCTTTTTAAAAATCTATTGAAGCATCTGAGAATTGGGCATGCACATCTTCAGGGGGGCAAAAAGGAAAGGAAGACTCAGACATGCATGTAGAGCTTATCTCAACTTGACTAAGTTGTCCTTATGGAACATTCTAACCATGTCATAACAAGTGACATAATACACTGACACTGCCAAGTAGTGTATAAAAAAGGCATTCGAAACACAATTACGTTTAAAGTACTCTCTGTGTAAACATTTGAGGACTGAATGATAATATCGACAGATGCAAAAAGTGCATACTGCATTCACCATCCGTGGCAAAGCCAATAGCAGCTCTCAATCTCATTTCGACTCAGAGCGTCGCTACACACTACGGGCAGGACGGCACCAATCCCATCTGGCTCCTTTCTGCGTTAGCTGCATCACCTCCAGGAACCACAGCCCAAAGCAAAGACGGCTTCAATATTCAGAAGCAATTATATTCTTTTGAATCACTATACTGTCCACGTAGGGAACCTCCCCCTTACGCTTTACATTTGTTATGCTTTACAGTAGGGAGGTGAGCGTCACAGAGGACAACCTGCCAGTTCCATTGGCTGTGACTGGATTCCTTGCAAATCAGGACTTTGCATCGATCACGGGGCTGCACCTGTGCAGCCGTGACATCAATCACAGCTCCCGTGGCAGAGTGAGGGAGACGGTCCCCAGCAGGAGACAGCAGGGAGAAACAGCAGCCACTGCGGTGCAATCAGGCTTGGAGAGAGAGGGTAACTTCATGACTTGTGACATACAGCTTTTCTATAGAATTTGAGTTGCATCTAATTAAAATAGGACATTAAAGAATTTTCCATGGGGCTTTTCAGATACTTTCAGTCCTAGTACTTAAAAAAAATCTTTCGTCTTTCCTTCCTGCTTTTTCTTATGTGAAGTTTAGTGGAAAAGTGTCTAGCCTAAGAACATTTTTTTAAAAAAAGATTTATCTAGATCTGATTGAAAAATGATGACACCATCTAGTCAGGTGTTTGTCTAGTCATAAAAATGTCTGTGGACATGTGACCCATTAAAAGATTACGTATCTTTTATGAAGTTACAAGCAGGAACCAGTAAGATTCCTCTGGCGTTCTCTAAAATTGCACAAAATCAGCCGACATGCACAAGCTAACCCGCGGCCAGCGCTCCCCAGGCCTTGCAAGTTTTGCTCTGACACCTTTTGCTCTTTGCGCTTTGCCTCGAATTTGAGTCTCCTCCCACCAGCCTTACCCACCACTAGGCTTACCTCCCATTTCTACATTAAAATTGCTTTTTAAAAAATACCACATAATTGTATGGGTCATATTCAGTTTGTCTTTTATTTTCTCTCAGAACACATACATATGATCAGGCCACAGATTCCAAAAGCATAAGCAAATCAGATTTGATCTAACAGTCACTCAGGGTTGGGTTCCTCACCTTCACGGCATGTGTTTCTCTTTCAGGGCTTCAAGCTGTACATTTTATTCTTCACTGATTCTCCCTCCTGCAACATTTAGCATCTTCCTGGGGGTGGACCCCGACTCTCCCTTCCTGACCTCCCCTACGCCATCAGCTTTGCTGCCCTAACCAATTGCTGTAGCCGGCCCTCCTGAGATTTCCTTGTAACTCTCCAATCAAAAAGAAAAACACACCGCTAATAAAGCACGAGGGTGATTCACAAAAAAATATTTCATATAATAAGTACTAAATAAAATTTTTTGCTTTAAATTTTACTTATATTTAAACATGTAATACATTCATTCATGTGCTAGTGACTGATATTTCCCTCCCATGGTCAAAACGGTCCCGTTTGGAAAAGGACAGCGCCATCTAACCTGCCACTTCCGTCATCTGCTCTCCATGGAATTACCCTTCTTGCCTCTCAAATCCCCAGATGTGGGTCCAGTGGGTACAGCTTGGGAAGCAGCAGCCCAGGACCCTGGAAAAGTTGCCGGGACTGGAGGGGTGTGTTCTTTAACTGCGCCCACTACACTTCCTTCTGCCTATGCTGGGAGAAAAGAGACAAATGAGCAAACAAGACAATCAAATCCAAACTCACAGACACGCACAACACTATGGTGGTTACCAGAGGGAAAGGGAGGTGGGAGACGTAATAAAAAGTAAAGGGGGTCAAGTATACGGTGACAGAAGGGGATCTGACTTTGGGTGGTAAACACACAGTGCAACATACAGATGATGTCTCATAGAATTGTACACTTGAAGCCTGTATACTTTTATAAACCAATGTCACCCCAATAAATTTAATTTTTAAAAGGTGGAGATAAAAATTAATGAGTTAAGCCCATTCAAAAGCAAGAGGGGACCCAAGAGATGTGAAAATAGATGTCCACACACAAACCTGCAAATGAAAGTTTATAGCAGCCTATTTATAATCGCCCAAACCCAAATGTCCTCCGTGGGTGAATGAGCACCCAAACTCCGGGCCACCACACACGGAGGAGTGCTACCCGAAGCAAACTATCGGTACACGGGGATGACTCTCAAATGTACTGTGCCCAGCAGAAGAGGCCGGATGCAAAAGGTTGCAAACTGTACAGCCTCCTTAATATAACATCCCGGAACAGGCAAAACGGTAGGGACGGAGAGCAGAACCGTGGCTGCCAGGGGATGGGGTGGGGGCAGGATTTAACCTCTACGGGGCAGCACAAGAGGATTTGGGTGGGTGATGGCTCTGTTCTGGGTCTTGGCTATGGCAGTGGTACCTGACTCTTGTCAAAACTCACAGGATTGTGAAGAAAAAAGTAAATTATACTGCATATGTGTTGAAATTTTTTAAAACCCCACCATTGTTTAGTTAACAATCTGGGGAGGATTCTAGCCTTCTTTGTCTGTGTCCCCCCCACCCCGACCCCCGTGGTTAAGCGAGGCCAGCCGGGCTGGCGTTCCCACCCCGAGTCTGGATTCAGCACTCACTGGGGTGCTGCTGATCCTGGCCTCGCACCCTGATGGAGGCAGACCAGCAGGGGGCTGGCTCTCCAGCTGCAGACCCGGCCAGGGACAGCTCTGCTGGGGGCTCTGTCCCACCTCTCTGACCTCCCAGGTGAAGTTGTTTCTCCAACCCCAATTACAGAGTCTTTGATTTCTCTTGCAGCAGCTTCACAGCAGTACAAACAAAACCCAGCAGCTGCTGCCTGCGTCTATCTCTGAGATTTCGGTCAGGAAAAAAAAATGAATCTTTTTTTTTTTTTATTTCTTGAAACCAAAACATCCCAAGGGGAGCACAACAGTCGGCTCCCAATTTTTTTCATAAAATGTGATTGTGCTTGGGGACTGTGAAGGCCACACGAAGAGCATGCATAAATCTACTCTCTGAGAACTTACCCTGTTCCAAAACCAGACCCAGTGCAACCGTAAGATGCTGGTACTTAACCATGGCCTGGGTCAGCGGGCAAGGTGATGTGCGACAGTGTTGCCTGAGGCCAATGTGACTTCAGGGAATAAAAGGAAAAGCGTCCATTTTCTCCTCCCAAACCTCAGAAATTGTGGGATTTTTTAAAAAGGTATGTTGGAGGAGAGGGCCTACATTTTGTATACTTTGCTGTTTTGCAAGGAAAACGATTTCACTATACCCCATACAAACTATTACCAGGTTTGCTTTCAAAATCAGAGCAGATTATGTCTATAAATAGTTTTCAAAGGAGCTTCAGATTCAAGAGTGGTTCATAGAAAGTCTCTTCCATTTCAAATGTAAAATATCTCAGCACACCTCACGGGAGAAGACTGGGGTTAGACAGTGCCGTCTAATGAAGAGTGGTTTCACCGTTGCTATCAGTTCTGCCAGCTTCTGAGGGAGACCATGTGCTGATAGACTTGCCTGACTTGTAAAAATAGCTGAGCATTTAGCTGCTGTGGTCTATTCTCCGCGTGGAGGCTGCTTGCAGAGGGCAGCTCCGCTGAAGGTGGTGACTCTCTGCCCTCCCCAGCTGCAGCTCCTTGCTTGCATTCCACACATCCCATCCTGTTCCCTGATCAAATGAAGCCTTGCTTTGTTCTGAAAAAGCAGTAGGCCACTTAAATGCTGAAGAAAGCCAAAAGGCGGCTTTGATTTTTTTGTTCTTTTCTTCTTTTCATTTCCATTCTTTGAGGAGCGTGTATAAAGGTGTCAATCCCTCAAGTTAGACTGCCCGGGCCCACATTCCAGCTCCACCTCTTAACAGTTATGTGACCTCAGGGAAGTCAGCTTCAACGTCCTCATCAGAAAAAAAAAGAGATGGCATGAGCGTACTTACCACAGAGGATCCTTTTTTAGAAGGAGTCTATCTATGTAAAGTGCTTAGAACAGTGCCTGGCACATAGTAGGTTCTGTAAAAGTACAGTCATACCTCCTTTCATTGTCCTTCGCTTTATCGCCCTTGGCAAATGCTGCCTTTTCACCAACAAGGAGGCAGACACTCTGCCAGCAAAAAGACTATGACTCATTAAAAACTTGGATGATGGTTAGCATTTTTGAGCAATGAAGTTGTTTTTCTTAAATTAAGGAATGTACATTGTGTCTTTTAGACACAATGCTACTGTATACTGAGCAGACTACCGTAATATAAACATAACTTTTATATGCACTGGAAAACCGAAAAATGCACATGACTCGCTCTACGGAATTTGCTCCATTGCAGTGGCCTGGAGCGGAACCCACGCCGTCTCCCAGGTCTGCCTGTGTATGTAGCTGTTGTCAACAGCTGCTGTCAACAGCTGCTGAACACCATGAATGGCAGTAGAAAGAGAATGATTGGAGGGTCAGGCAGATGTGATTTTTAAATCCCACTATGTGTCAGCTTCCTGTCTTCCGAGCCTCCATTTCCTCACCTGTAAAATGGGGCCAATAGTGCCTCGTGACAAGTCCGGTACACACAGACTCAACGCCTGGCATCCAGCTGCCATCGTCCTCCTGAGTGGTAGTGGTCAGGCTGCTGGCTCTGGGCCAGAAGGCCTGTGGGACTTAGAGCACATTGCTCCCCCGCCCCCAAGGGGCAGTCCTTTACGGGTAAACGGCAATAGAAGCAGTCCTGAGTTCAGAGCACTGCTGCGATGATGCTATGAAATAAGGCACGAAAAGCATAGTCAGGACTCGACATACACTGTTTAAAATGAGAAGAAAGAAGCTTCTCTCGAAGAGCCAGTGTATATTAGACAGAAAAGTGGAAAAAATATTCCCAGTTCAAAAAAGACATATTTAAGTAACATTTTAAACAAACAGAAATGAAAAAGTACTTCTCCTTTGAAAAACACCTCCTCTCAGGGAGGCCGGATTAGCAGGCTGAGGCGAGAAGACTAATCCCCTTCTCCGAAATCTGTCACGCAATCCCCTGCCTCTTCTTTGCGTGACCTCTGAAACTCTGTCTTCGCCCCTCCTCCTCTGCTACCGTTCTCAGCCAGTCTATTGCTATTTGGTCTGTTTGCACTGAAAAAGACAAAACAGAACCTCTGGGTCCCCATCACATTGGAATTTGTCTGTCTACCTTCTGGCCACTTTGCTATCATCACCTAGCCCTGGACTAGCTGCTATCATCAATTTGAACTTTCTTTTCTCCTTGTCACAGCGTGGCACCGTGACTGCTTAAAATGTATCAAATTTCTTCATTAGCTTCACTTTATATCCCTTATAAATGGATATATCATCTCAAATATGTCCTCTTCTCACAACTCCTAAGAGAAGTTCTAATCTGTGAACTATCAGCTACTTATCTAAAATTGCATTTTTTCCTGCCTCTCAGAGAATTACATTCATGTGAGAGAGGGTGAGGGGAAATGTGCCATTTTGACGACCCCAGCTCAGCTCTGTGCAGGCTCTGGAACCTCCAGACAGGTTGGCCGGGCCCCGCTGGGAACGGCAGACTGAAGGGTGGGCCCAGCAAGACTGTGAGCTCAGGGAGCCAATAAGAATGTCTCCAAAGTCAGGGAGACCACGCACGATGGAAAGTTCTGGGGCCACAGGTGAGACGCCTGATTACCGAACACGCTCTGCTCCGGCAGCTCTGGGTCGAGTGGGGAACATGGATCCGGTGGGGTTGTCATCATTAAGGGGCGGCAGCATTTCCAAAATATTGCCCTTGGACAGATGGCCATCTACGACAGCACCTCTAACAGAACACCTCACAACCCTCAAGGGTCGGCTGCTCTGTCCACAGCTGTCAGCACGGTCAGCCCTGAGGGTCCAGGCAGCGTCGGGTGCCAGCAGCCATGGCTGCTCAAATCTGGAAAGGAAGGCCAGGGCCAAGGATGTGTCAGCATTCGGGGAATTCTACTTGTAGTTTTACAAACAGCCCAACTGGTCATTGAGATAAGTGCGATTTAGGTGTTGGCCGAGCTGTTCTTTTGAGCCCGGTAAGTTTCCTCTGCCTTCTACCTGCGTCTTCCCTGAGCTCCCCCTTTAACTCCACCTGCCAGGCAGCTCACTCGCAGCAGACGAAGTGACAGGGAGGGCTTCTCCTGTCCGAGGCTGGAGAGAGGAAGCCAATGAGACCAAAGGAACCCGCACTGGCCCAGATGGAAGCACCTAGGGGCCATTGCTTCAGCTGGACAGAGGACGAGAAACACCACTGCCATCTAAATCTTAGCGTGGGAGGAATTCTGGGTGTTCCATATTTAGCATCTTTAGATTTAGGAAACTTCCCTACTAAAGGAGTGAAATTTTTACCTTCCAAAATGTATTAAAATCAAAAGCCTGAATATAATTTAAAAGCATAATGTAGACATATAAGCAAAGACAAGATAGAGGTGAGGGGGGTGGGGGAGAGAGAGAGAAATATACGCATCTACCTATATTTAGGACAAGAAAATAGATTGAGAGTTTTCCAAAACCAATTATTCCTTTACAGACAGGCAATTTTCATGTGGGTTCAAAAAAAAAAAAGCCACTTAAACAGACTCCTTCAACAGTGTTTGCATATATACCCCCATTTAATATCAAGAGAATAGAAGCACTTCCAATTTTCTTTCGATTTCTACTCCCTGTGGAGAATTCTGTTTAATTTTCCAAACCATAAACTGTTCCACTTGTGCCTCAGGGTTCTCAGAACTTCACGGTCACTCTGTATTTAGCACCGTTTCACTGTCAGAGTATAATGATGTGTTTGCACCAAAGAAACGAAAGGCAGTTAGCTCCCAAAGCCTAGGTCACGTGCTCGGTCCCAACACGTGGCCCACAGCGTCTCTGAGCTGCAAATCCCTCTGCCGTTCGAATTCTTCAGAGAAAAGGGGCTAAAACAACCCAAAGTAGCCTCACCTATTTCTGACCACATTCCCTGAAGCTTCTTTAAAAAGCCTAAAGCCACATGCATGATAATCGAAGGGTTAGACAGTGACTCCCACAGCATCGCTGCTCTGCAGCACACACACAGCAGGGTCACGCTTCTGGGAAACCACGTAACCTTGAAACCCGTACAACGGCCCTGGAGGGATTCGACTCCACTCTTGTTCAGTTGTCACAGGCACCATGAATGGTTTTTCCAGCATCTTCTGGTTGTTCTGTCTTCCCATCCTGAGATGAACGATTTGGGGGCAGCTTTCCTCCAGTTCCTGATCCTGACTTTCTACCTCCTTGCCTCTGCCTTTGTAACTCAGCTCCAGAGGGGCACGCATGCCTAAGACAGCAGGCTGTCTGCAAAGTCAAGAAACACCAGATACACTTACTCTTAAGTAGTATGTTAGCCATGGTTGCAAATATTATGCTCAGTATGGTTTCTTTCAACCTTCAGGTGAAGGATCTCTACAATAAAGCAATGGACATGATAATCTGAAAAAAAGACAGTAAGACACCATTTTTTCCTGTGTTTCCAACCCCTTGTAAACTCTCTGTAGATAATTACCATATCGACTAAGAATAAGCTTATCCTATGTTTTCTGACTTTTAAGACATTCTGCTGTAAAAGACATATTCTTATGACTCATCAGGACAGTTTGTGAAAGAAGGCGAATCCATTAACAGTACTATAAAACTCCCCCTCATAGCATAGGAAGATTTACCAAGAATCTAAAAGGCACAGAGGAACAACCGATTCCTTTGAATTTCTATGATTAGGACATGAGATCCTCAGACACTGGCTTTTTACCATAAACAAGACAAACATCAATAACCATACTCAAGAAATGAATCAAACGCCTCTCTGCGGATGCTTTGTGCTCAGGCCACATTCTGGGCCCTGAATTAAGCCCTTTTTTTCTCGCCCTCCTCCTCTTCCCCTGCAATTCCGCTTAGAAAAAACTATTCTAACAGGTTTGCTTTGCCTGTTGGTGCCTTTGGTTTTAGTGAGGAATCTGGGCTCTGCCTTTCTGGAAGTTACAAAGCTGAAGTTGGAGGAGATGCTGGACCCAGCTGGGACGAGGACGCATTACAGACACGTGAGGGATGAAACGCACAGCCAGGACCCTGGTCAGTAGGGAACCTGTGTCGCAGGTGGAGAGCCCTCTCAGACATCTCCATTTGTTCCTTCTTTTTTTGCCCAAAGGCTTAGAGACACAGAGGATGAGCACAGTTAGATGTGCGGTCTTTTCTGCCAGTATGACGGAATGTGGACACACAATTCACATGCATGTGCACTGCGCTGCACAGTATGAATCCCTCACAGGGCTCTGATATCTTGCCAGACATCTATAACAGCTACAAAGGCAACTGACTGAAAGACACATAAGTGAAGACTGAGCAAAAATTAAAAACAGGCTCTTTGGAAGCCAACAGATTTTATAAGTGCCCCATTCCGTCCTCTGAACGTAGGAACCTGATTTCTGTGTCTTAATAGGTAGTATAACGTGGTAGGACTAAGCCTGCACCTGATTTGCATTGTATTTAAACTTAAGTTGAAGATATAGGTAAACAGAATGCACCTATTTCACTCCTACTCATGAATCAGAAACACGACAAAAAATGACAGCTCAGCAGGCCTGCCTGTTTACCATTTTAATGGCTCCAGCTTAGCAAATCACTTTCCGTGACCTGAACTAATATAGTGTCTCCTACATAATTGAAAAGAACATCATCTCACCATTCCTCTGGGTTTGTTGTTATTGCTATACATTCTGAAATATTCGTTCAAGCTATATATCTAGATGACAATATCCAGGTTGGAATTTTTCTCCAGGAACCAAAACCAAATAGAGAGAGTTTTACCCTTTAAAAGAGGGAACCTGCAAAGCAAATAGATTAATTGAACACAGAGACAAAAGGATTCCATTGAAGTGGTTTTATAAAGTTGCATAAAATTTGTATGTAAGGTTTATATATATCAAGCTGATAGATACACACACACACACACTTCTATAGTGTCTAAAACAAGTACAAGAAAAATACGTGTGCACATTTATTTTTGAGGCTGCAGGTGTGAGGATTAGACAATAAAGGGAAGGCAGGCATTAAGAGTGCAGGCTTGTGGCTGCCTGTGAGGAGAGGGGAGACCTGGATCCCAGAGGGTCCCCCAGGGCTTCGAAAGGGCTGGGGATCGATTTTATTTGTAGTTATCTATTATTATCCATTCACTTCCATGCATGTCACATGCACTCACACATACGTGATCAATTTTGTCACTGAAGTCAGAGTTCTGAGACGGGAGGGTGGAGGAAGGATTAACGGCCATGTTTACTTCTTGCTCAATGTGCTTCTATTTTGGGTTTGGGGTTTTTTTGGTAACCCAAGAAGGAGTGTGCATTCATATTTTTTTAAAAAACAAGATAATTTTTAGCTTGTAAAACAATGAATTATACTCATTTTAGGGAAAATTTTTTTTCTGCTACAAAGTACAAGTACCTCAAAAGGATGAGTGTGAAGTTATATAGTTTTATTTTTCTAAGCTGCAAAAAAAAGTCATGTTTAAAAACAAAGGCACCGTATTTAATGATACCTCAGAGTCTTCTTGGCCATATTCGCTCACTTCAGAAAAGATGGCATTCAAGTGTATTGTGATCAAATAATCCTTTCATTTTTATTCTGGGCAAAGTAACACGGTGATGTACAAGCCTGCAAACTCCTTTACATAGGCAAGAGATCTCGAAGTCCAGATTAGTGTGAAATTCCAAGGAACTTTAAGAATCGTCAGCATTGTATTTCTTTTATCCCTAAGTGACTTTAAAATTCCTTTGTTGGATTAACAATGGCCGACAACCACAGTGAGACGTTATTTATCTGGGACTTAATGCTTGTCTTCTAAGGCTCTTTCTAGGTCTAAAAATCTTCTAGGCTTCATTTAAATGCAACCATATCCTCGGCAACTGGAAAATGTAGTGCAATTAGACTCTTTTCATATGTCTTTATCAGAGACGGCAGCCTGAATATAAACACCATTTACCAAAGCAGACTGTGATATGCAGGACTCTGTTGTCTGGGAATCTTTAACTTGTCCCCAAATAGAATGTGAGTTCCATAGCACAAGGGACCTTGTGTGAGCCTCTAGTTCAGTGCCAGGAACACCCCAGGTTCTGATAACTGTTTGCTGAGTACATATGCTTGCTTTGCGGCTCAGAAAATTAATTTGTTCCAGCCAGCCACCCATATATTTCAGAAGACTTTACTTAGTGCCGACTCTAAGCCAATATGATAGTAGATATTGAGATTACAAATATGATTCATGCACTTTCATGCCTTCAGGAGATTAAGCCTATACCGAAATAGAGTTTGCTATTATATCTCCAAGCAACAACGTGGATTAAAACTCACCAACACAATGTTGAGTGAGAGATGCCAGACACAAAAGAATACATTCTGTATGGTTCTGTTTACACAAGTTCAAAAACAGGCAAAACTCATCTGTGGAATTTGGAGTAGGGCGAGTGGTTACTACTAACTGGGAGGGGCAGGAGGGGAGCTCAGGGGGTTATTTCATGTTTCTTTTCTTAATCTGGTCTTGATCGCTTTTTGAAAGCCCACCATGCAGTGCAACAAATGATTTGGGCAGTTGTATATATATATGCATGTTATACTTTAATAAGAAGTTCACTTTGAAAGAAAACAACACTTTTAAAAAGCATATGGCTTGTGTAAGTGGATTTCTGTTACTGTTCTTACAGTTCGACACATTCTCAGCACTCTGCCAGTCTTGTTCTAACTCAAGTGCCACTTCCTACAGAAAGTCCCCCATCGGTCCCAGACCCGAGGGAATGGTTCCCTCCTTGGAAGTGCATAACACGTTGTTCATGCACCTCCCTTACTGTAGGCGTTGTGTGAAAATGCGAAACAATCTTTAACTCAGACCCCCTATCCCAGGACTTTGGATTTAGGCACTCAAAAATCCTTAAGCAAAGAAGCATTAAACATTCTATCACCGGCACTGTTCCATATGGCCCCTTCTGGGCTTCTGTGTAGCCTTTCGTCTGTTCCTTTATTCAGCATCACATATACTACGTGATCTGCGGGAGCCTGCTCCAAATGCGATGTCAATGAACTGAAACGCTTTCTGCTAATGGCTGAGACACACTGAAAAGAAAATTGCATCGTTCTTTTCCTCTACTGACAAATATTGCAGAAACAATTCAAACGAAGAAAAAATAAAAGCTACCAGTAATTTATCATGCACACTCTCTTACCACTTGGTCTTTACTCTCACGACACCATGAGCATCTTTTCACGTCCACACATGCAGCTCCGACTAAAGTTCGTCACATTCTGTACTGTATATAACCTACTTTGCTTAGCCGACTCCCCATCTATGGCCATTGGTGTTAAAAGTATAAAGTTACAAAACAATATTTAGGGGACACATCATCAAACATATGTTTTCTACAACAGCAGACTCCACATTTCATGGATTCATCGTTTTTACCTTTAAACACGTATGAAATCAAAATGCTCCTTATAGTCGATGGCACGTGAAAATTACTGTCAGCCTGGTCGCTGCTGGGACGTGGCTCACACTGCCGGCTCCACCCTGCAACACTCCAGCCCGAACACCCCTCAGAGACCCTCTCAGGAAGGGATATGAGTGCCGCATACCATTTGGGTACCTTCTTTAGCATTAAGAAACTGCTGGCACTGAATCTCCCAGAAAAGGTGTCAGTGGCTCAAGGGAAAAAAAAAACTCCCTGAGGAATATTGGAGCGCTCTTTTATGAAAGGCTGCATCCTCCAAGCCCCCGATGGCATGGATGACAACACAGCGAGCAAACACATGGGTGCTGATGTTCTAGGTTGGAAAGTGGTCCAGCCGCACTGCACGCACTGTGAAAAAGTTTTCGAAAACAACCAGCTCGGCCCATTTATCTTGCTTATGTTTTCCACTTACGCGTGCACTGCAGTGATTTATGCTTAAAATCTCTATCAAAATAAGTACAAACATATCTCAGAGAATTATAAAACTAAACTGTAAAGAAGACAGCATTATATCATAGTGGACTCGATGGCTTTTGTTTGTTTCTTCATAACACACGAAATAACGTAGGGCCTTAACACCGATGGGAAGGGAAGTCATGCCCTAAGTTCTGTCTGACGCCAGGTACTGTGCTCCTTCCCAATTTTGCACACGCATGACATACTGATCTGGCTTGAATAGCTTTGACCGCTGGTGAGAATGAGCTTCTCCGCCCCCATTTTCTTTACCATTTGTGAAATAAGTTCAATAAGATATTTGTAAACTGCCTGTTGTAAACTGCCTGTTGTCATATTTTTGTGCATTTTCTCTTGAGATGTTTACTACTTTTTACTGTTTTTACTTGGCCGTAGTACGTATACATTTAAAATATTAAGCCTTTCTTATATATTTCATGCAAACATTTTTTCCGGTTGATCCATCATTTTAATTTTGTTGCTGGTTGCGATTCAGAGGCCCATTCAGGTGGTAAGAGCTGCCAGCCCATTGGAGGTTTGATCCAATTTTCCCAATTTCTTTCAGATACCTTTTTCACAGACAGGAGAAAAATCACAGACATGCAAATGTCACACAGCTAGACATAACTCCAATTAGCATCAGCCTATACTTAAAAGTATGATACCGGAAACCGGCAGCCGGCTTCCTGTCTTTGATCACATTTTCCCTCAAAGAATGATATTCTAGGTCTTTTCAGACCAGCATTTGCTTTGGGTGACTTTGCAGCTGCTTGGTGGTTAACGATGTGATCAGCTGAGGCAACAGAAAGGTCTGATGGGAAAGAGCTTCTGACGGCCATTTGTCGGAACCCTGAGGCCCCAGCCCTGTCACTGCCCAGGGCCCTGAGGGCTACAGACACCCCTGTATCTCTCCAGCACATGACTACAGCGGGCCTGTGGGCCCCGGGCGTCATGGGTTCTGACCTTTGCCTCTCACTTGCAGAAGTCATGTTACCTGGCTGGGTCTCCGTTTGCTCATTGTTAGGCCAGGACCATTTGAAATCCCATATCTCTAGGGCCTTTTCCAATGCCCACACTCTGGTTCTGTGATGCACACCTAATCCAACCCACCTCAGTTACTGTTTGATATAAAAGTCACAAAAATAAATTCAAGTGTGTCTTTCTCCAAAATGCTCTTCTTTACCATTTCACTATACAGTAGTCCTCCCTTATCTGAGGGGAATACCTTCAGACCCCCCCGGATGCCTGAAACTGTGGGTAGTGCTAAACCCCTCTATATACTATGATTTCTCCTATACACACATACCTGTGATGAAGTTTAATTTATGAATTAAGTACAGTAAAAGAGTAACCATCACTAATAATAAAATAGAACAAACGTCACATGCCATAATAGAAGTTAAGTGAATGTGGTCTCACTCAAAAATATCTTATTGAACTGCGCTCACCTTTTCACTTAAAGGGAGCACTTAACGGCTTCTCTTTGGCGTGTCTGGATTGCCAGCATCACTGCTCTTGTGATTTGGGGCCATTACTTGAACACAAGCACTGCGATACCATGACAGTCCGTCTTTTAACTGAACCAGCCGGCTACTGAGTGACTAAGGGGTGGGGCACACACAGTGGGGAGATGCTGGATGGAGAGATGGTCCTAAGCCACATGGAGTGGGATGGTGCGAGATTTCACTACGCTACTCAGTAAGCACACAACTTAAAATGTATGAATTGTTTACTTCTGGAGTGTTCCTTTTAGTATTTTCAGACTGTAGCTCACTGCTGGTAACTGCAACCACAGGAAGCAAAATTGTGGATAAGGGGGGTACTGCTGCTCTCTCCTAAATTAACAGAGCACTTTGATCTGTGTTTTCCTTCCCCATTTCACAAGGACTGTGTTGAGTTGAAAGTCAAAGTTAGAAACCTCAAAAAATTGTATTAGACTTCTGACCCACTCACCTCAGCCAACACAGGTTGGCCCTAAGAGCATGTTGAATTATTTTTCCAGCTGCTTTTACCAGTCACAAGGATGGAGTTCTTCAGCACGTCCGTAAAAAATCTATTCTGCAATTACCTAACTCAGATGTGAGTTATTTTTTTTCTGAAATGTAGTCTTTTGGGGATTCCTCCCCATCCTCCTATCCCCATATACCATTATTTTTTCCCCTTCCTACATAATTAAACTGAAAATGAATCCTAAGATTTATTTTTTATGGTTTTAAAATATAATTTTATATAATGGTCACACTTCTCATTATTGCTGGTAAAAAGATGAAAGAAATATTACTCTCCAAAAAGCGGGCACCGGAATTACTTTAACAACGGGAAACCCTTTGATTGGGACAGGAGGTGAAGGAACTCGAGAGCAGGGCACCCATGGCTTCCGAAGCTCTGGGGAAGAGGCCGAGACCACTTTGCAACAGAGCAGGAGAGAAATGCACTGTTTCAGAGCAGGCAGTTGCAGAAGAAGGAAGAGGGGAGGAGAGAGGAGTCACAGGAACACTTAGGTTTGGAGTCTGCAAGAGACAAGGACCAAGAGCAACTTCTGCTTAGTGGTCACATTCTTGCACAGTGGCCGTGGGGAGTCTACTCCAGCCTTGGGTCCCACACCCACAGTTATGGGCATGGGCCTCCTGAGAAGTCTGCTGAGGAACTACAGGAGAAAGTGGAAGGGCTAGTAAGAATGACTTTGACTTCTGAGGCAATGTCGATTTCAGGGGAGCAGATGGAAACATCAGGGACCAGGGATGCCAGCTTGAACATGGGGTATACCAGGGTCGTATGCTTCGACATGATGGCAAAGAACCAGATGTGCTACTCACCTGCGTCACCAAAGTTCAAAAAAAAAAAGAAGTCAAGAACATAAGTATCTAAAATGCAACAGTGAACTACACAGTATGAGATGTGACCGCTCGGATTTCCAGTAAAATCTCATATACCAAAACAAGATTGTGATTTTGTGTTATGTTTTAGTAGACTCTTTGGGGATGGAAAGGGCAGGAAGAGAGAGAAAGAGAGAGAGGAACTGAAACCTCATTAGGTGTGGGTCAGTGTGGTATAAAACGGAGCCATCGACAAAGGTCCCATGATAACCATGAAAGTACAACCTCCCTGGAAAGCTCAAATATATGAGGATTTCAACTTTTATAGGACATTGAAAAAAGATTCAATTGAATATAATGTAGAACACAGGGGACTAGGAATTCCCAACTGATAGTTTCGATATTACTTCTTTACCCAAAGACTATTTGCATAACTCTATTGTGTGTTAATTACCTTCTTGTCTTTACATATTTATGAACATATTTGAGTTCTTTCCAAATCTCTCCTAAGGAAAGCAGTAATTTCCATAAAAAATTAAATATATAATTCTCTTTGGGAAGAACGGGGTAAGAGATTTTCATCGCCCTTTGGAGATGAAATTCTAGAATGGATTCTGGAATTTTGTGCACTAATGGGAAGGGGTAATATTTTCTTCTATCATGTCCAAAGTGACAATCACAAATACTGCATATCTGCTATTAAATAAGTAATGGCCTCAGGGATGGTCACAGCCTCACACTGCAAACTGATCCAATGCCATGCAAAGCCGACACAGGGACATGATTTCGCTGCCCCTTTTCTCCTGCTGACACTTGGCAGCTTTGGCGTTAGTCTGACCTGGGAGTCACGAGCATGCCTGCTGAGAAACAGGTGTATTTATGAAAAGCTTTCAAGTATGTCCACAGAAGGTGTACAAACAAAACCACAGTTTAGTCTTTTCAAACCGCTTCTCTACTCTCACTGTAGCAACACTATCAACAATCAGAAAAAAGGTCAATGAGGATTTCACTGCTTAGTTCACCCGTCTGAGCAGAGTGGACAAAAGACACGAAGCCTGAGAACCAAGAAAGAAAAACAGCAGAGTGAACATCAGGTGACTGCCCCCAGAGCCCTTCTGTTCCCAAAGTCCATGGACACTTCAGCCTGTCGCCACAAACACTCTGCCATCTAGTCGCCCTCCACCTTCCCCAGCAACACCCGGGAGCAGTTGGAGGGCTGCTGTTTCCACACTGAGAGAGAGGTAGATATTGTCCCATTCACCCCGTAGCTGGGACATTCCTATGTAAGCGGTCGTGCTTGCAAACAAAAATAGCCCCGGTCAGAGACCACTCTCTGGTGGGCCTGCTCCCCAGCCCTGCGGGCCTTCAACATGGTAACTACGTGACACCATGCTCTGAGAGGCCCCTGCTCCGGCTTCCGAGCTGACAATTCAAGAGGAAGGGCCTTCTGACTTCCTCCGAATTTACTCTGCCATGGTCAAAAACATGTACCTCATAGGGTGGCATGAACTGTACACCACTTACGAAACAGGGTCTTTACGCAAAATAAGTCACTGAATAATAAAAGTAAAAACAAAAACTGTGATGATGAGAGCGTGGTTCTGGTGTCACTCCAGTGCTTCCTCACGAGTAGTTGCTGCAACACAGCCTGGGAGGTCAGGGTGCTCGTGGCTTCTTCCTCCTCGTCCCCTGCCATCCTCTGTCACACGCTCACTCACTTCCATTCCTTGGATGCTTGGAAAATCAGAGGACCGACTGCAGCACCATGGTCTCGCCGTGCTCTGTGATCTGTAGAGTAAAGCCCAGAGCCTTTCTCCTCCACCGTGCAGCCTCCACCAGCTGGACTCACTCCGTTCTGGGGAATCTGGCTCCTGTTTGCTGAGTCACAGGAGACTAAACTGCCAGAGGCCCCACTCCCGTGTGGACACGCGGCCCACTGCCTCCGATGAAGACAATCGAGGCAGCGTGTCAGTGACCCTCCTGGCTTTGGCTCAGGGAAGTCTAGCCTCGAAGCTGTGAAGACTCCTTCACTCAGATGCCCTTGAGTGGGAGCCTCCACTAGCAAACCTCTTGCCGGTGGAGGGACTCCGCCTGCCCCCTAACTCCTGGACACCGGGGAGATTACACAGGGTCATAATGTTGGGCATTGTGGGCACTTTTTTTAGAATAGAATAAAAAAGCAGGGGGAATCACTGGGATGTTATCTAAGACCTTAGCTTTTAAAACCCATTGTGGCCTCTTGCACACATACGTGGGTATGTAATAAGCCTTCTGCAAAACAATAGCCACCCTTGGTGTGTGCAGTGAACTGTAACATTAACATTTTCTCTTCTGTTTCACGTAAGAATGTTCTAAATTTATGTTTTGAATTGCAGTTACAAAACAACTAATATAATAGGTTAATGAGACAGGTGGAAATGTAATTAAATTGATCTATTTACAGAAAGGCTTAGGGACACCAGCATGGAAGTTTTAGATGTTAAGTTCTGTCCCTTCAGGCACTAGGATGATTCCATTTACACAAAATTACAAACACAAAGGTCTCAGACATCCATTTAGTTTTTACTAAAAGACACACATAAGTAAGACTACTGGGGGAAAGTAGTACTTTACCTGAATTCTGAATAAGCCCATAAAACTTAACAAGGTCACACTTCAGTAAGGAAATACTTAATGGAGACAGCTTGTCCTGATCAGGAATTGTAAGGAGAAGCAAGAGGTCATGAGGTTTGGGCGTAAGAGGAAAAGGGTGAAGGTCAAGTTCTCTTGGGTTGTGCACATTGCCTAGCTGGCTCAGCCTGAACCTGGCGGAGAGTGTTCAGTGGCTGCTGCTCACAGCACAAAGAGGACAGTGAGTCCTGCAATTCAGAGCAGAGGTCACCAGTGAAGATCCAAAAAAGTGCCTGTGCACCCTTGTTTCATGGGTGCCAAGCATAACCACAAGAGTCATCTTCCCAACTGCTTGCAACATCGTCACTGCGGGGCAAACTCCCCCATGCAGGAACCTCTGTCTGCTCTCTGTTCTGAATCACCACCGACGCAGCTCATGGCAGTTGGAGCTGCTTGGCGACTTGGCAGCTGAAGAGCTATGAAATATCTATGTTCTTTAAGGGGGAAAGAGTTAATTGTAAAAGATCGCAAGGTTCCAAGGACTCCATGCTACCTTTAGGTCTCTTTATGCACTAGGAATGGTATGTTCAAGCTTGTGCAAAATAGTCCTTTGCTCTCTCAGAAGCCTTTGACAAAGGACACTCTGTCTAGTAACAGCAGTAATAATTTGATGATACCATTCAACGTCCCAGATCCTAACTGGTTGCAGACGTAAGAGGAACCCAAATTGTCAACCTCTTCTCACAAGTGAAAAGTCATGCCGCTGAAATGCCAGCATTTGCCATGGCATAAATGACGACCCTCCAAATACAGCACCACTGCAGTGATCTCTCTGTCTCTCTGTCTCTCTCTCTCTCTCTCTCTCACACACACACACACACACACACACACACACACACACACACACACAGCTACCCCTATACATCCACTGCAGTCTGCAGACATTATTTATCTCCATCATGATTTGGTACCCTAATATTAATATGACTATGCTTTCCCCTCATTTGTATAATCCCAACCCTGTTTGCCTATTGTTTCAAGGATTAAGTTAAATTTAGAGAGTTTTCTGAATTCTACACAACCCAACCATTAACAAATTTCTTTCTGGAGATTTAAATGCCAGGATTAGCAATGGTAGTACCAAATTCACACCCATAGATAAACAAGACTAGGCCCCTGGTAATGGTTTTGTAAAGGAAAGGATTTTTCCTGTTTGGCCTATGTGTATAATATTATTATTTGCTCTTTTGAGAATTTAGAGAAAGCTCAAAGTAAGAGCTAACACGTTAACTGAATGGGACTTTTGATATCATCTAGTTCAAGTACATCATTAAACGTCAAATCCAACACCCTCAGTCCCTTGACCTCTTAGCAGTGCCTGGCATTGCTATGTGCTTCTTTACTGAAATTCCTCATTCATTGGTTTTCATAATTATAGTCATTTTGGCTTTCCTCTAACCAAAAAGTTGCTGTCTACTCCCAATCTCTAAAATGCAGCCCTGTACCCCCAGCGCACCCTGGTGTCACTCCCACCTGCCCCTCTCCCCAGCATTGGTCCCATCCATTCTCACAGGTCCAATTGTCTGGACTCTGTTAGAGGTGCCAGCACCTCTGTCTGGCCTCAGCAATCTCCAAAGCAACACGCCCGACCCTGGATCCACATTTGCCTTCCAAACCTCCTCTTGTCCTTGTGTTGTGTTTGTAGCCTCGCTCATC
The DNA here is from genome assembly GCA_004027735.1 of Carollia perspicillata. Taxonomy (NCBI): domain Eukaryota; kingdom Metazoa; phylum Chordata; class Mammalia; order Chiroptera; family Phyllostomidae; genus Carollia; species Carollia perspicillata. The sequence continues at coordinate 19,837 of PVKM010003550.1, read as the reverse complement.
ACTCACCCATACAGATATGTCATTTTTAGTCCACCCTTCTATTCAGACACCAGTTGTTCAGAATTTTTTCTGAACTCTCTAGACTGTTGTCGGCCCTATGGCTAACATTCTCTAAAGACAATGCCTCCTATGTACACACTCCAGTGCAGCTAGCACAGTTATTCTCTAAAACAGAGTGCTCACAATGTTTGCCGAAAAACTTGTAATGATTTCCTATCGCCTAACAAAAAACGCACCCTTTCCGCAGCGCCCTTCCCGTCTCAGACCGCCTTATGGTCTCTCCTCACCATACGACCCACGGAGGTGGCACTTCGGCCCCCTCAGCGCCCTTCCCGCCACAATCAAGCGAAGGGTTCCCTCTGCTTAACGAGCTCCCGTCTTCTGCTTTCCGCACGACTCTGCTCGTTTCGAAATGTTGCCACCTCTCTCTCTCCGGCCTTCCTCAAACCTCGAGGCCATTCCAGTCATTCCCGGTGCTCTGGCAGTGCCCCGCCCACACGAACAAACTCACACGTCCACTGTGCCCCTCCTGTCCGCTGGACGGCAACCTGCTGTGAAAAAAGGAGCATTTTGCTCTTCGTGGAGCTTGGGTTTAACACGCCTGCGCACGCGTCCGTGCTGAATTCACAACTGCTGAGAGAGTGTGTGAACACGGTGACAAACACATTGGAATCGAGCGTGAGAAGATGAGAATTCGGGTCCTGATCTGACTAGGACTCGAACTCCGTGAGCTTCAGGTCCAGCTGGAGGCTGGGATACTAGTATCTTTTCCATCCTGGAAGCGCTGTTACAAGAAAAAATGAAATCGAGTCTAGAAAAGTCGTTGATTTCAAGTTGAGGAATCAAGTCAAACAGAGACAACTATATTAACTATAATCCAAGAATAGAATTTTTAAATGTCCATCTAGTCTTTCACCTAAAATATATCAAGGGTTAAAAGATCCTACAACCAATGTCCAAATGGAAGATGAGTATAAATGTAATAAAAATAGATATTCTCTCTACCTTAGTAGTCACTCTTCCTGAAATCAAAGGTGACATCGATTTAATGTGGTTTGTACAGCGTAATGATATTAAGTGTTAGTTAGCATGCAGAGGCACTCTTATTACAAGGAAAAAACAGCTTTTGATGAAAAGGGATGTGAATCCCAGCACCAGGTGTTACTTTGCTTTCTTTTATAGTGCTTATTAGACAAATGCTCTATCTATATTAACCCATTTAATTCTCAGAAGAACTCCATGAAATAGATCCTGTTGTTGTTGTTGTCATTATTATTATTCCGTCTTACACACGAGGGCAGTGGAGCAGGGAGGCTGTCAGGAGGCCGAGCTGGGACTGGGGCCTGCTAGGTCTGGGTCTAGCCTGGCGCCGACTGCTCAACATTGCAGCCCGTCCAAGCAGTGACGGGGCCAGCCAGCACAATGCCTGACTCACAGTGAGTTCCTGACCAATGTTAGTTTCCTTTTGGACATAATGGCGCTCAGGTGACGAGGACATAGGCCAGTGGGTGTGAGGTCTGCTATATCATCTGAAAATAATCCTGCACCATGTGGACTCCATGAAAGGGGCATTTTATCTGTATCATGCATTACCATCCTTTCCATACGAGTGGGCTCTCCCAGAAAACCACAAAAGATCAAACCATTTTAACATCCATTCAAATGTCACACACACACACATTTTCCTTTCGTTGAATCATTGAAACACCCTTACACTGGGCTGACGCAAAGGTAGACAGCTGCCTGCCAGCTCCATTCATTCAGGCCCTCTGGCTGCCCTTTGACAAATTCCAGTATGTCGATTATATTTTCCATTACAGCCAACACAGTTCACATTGTGTTAGCTTGTGCAGTGCTCCCTCCCCTCTGATAATCCGGGAAGCTCTGTTCTCTCGGAGAAGGTGCTGCACTTCCCTCCCTCTAATGACTAAGAGAAAGTTACTAAAACATATCATCCTCTTTAGCCTATCATCCGGGGAGGAACGGCGAGAAACACGCTCCCAACGGAGCCCCCATCGCTGCTGCCCTCCTGGTTTGCAGCTGCTCAGACCTGGAGGGTGCACTCGGTTACAACTGCTGGGGCAGGTCAGGCTTCTTCAGAGTGCTTCCAACTGTGTTCGTTCTTACGCACCTTAGTTGGTACGAGCATGCTTTTTTAAATTGTTTTCTTTAAACACTTAATAAAGGATCATGGAATATGAGAACCCAAGAAAGACTTCAGATTCATCCAGGGTGGTGGACGAATCCAGGGTGTCAACCCTGGCTGGCATTAGCATCATCTGAAGTGTCCCCTGCCAAAACCAGACCAGTTACATCAGCATCTCTGGGCATCTGTAATGTTTAAACTCCCTGACTCTGATGTGGAGCAAGGGTGGAGAGTCACAGATCTAAAGCAAAGTCCACCCCCCTTGGAGACTCCTGTTGTCACCTTAAAGAACATGACAGCAGAGGGGGAAGTGACTTGCCAACTGTAAAGCCCATTTGTGGTGGAACCACAACTGAAAGCCAGGTTGCCTAACTCCCTGTTCGGTTTGCATTTAACATCCACAGGTAAATGGGTGCAAGGGAAAGGCAGGGTCTTGCCCATTGTAATTCTGATGATTCTATCACTGAGGCTTTTCTTCAGATTCTCCACCTTCTATGTGTTGTCTCAAGTGCCAGACTAGTTTATCCTGAGCAAAGGGATGCAGAAAAGTTGTACTGGGAGTGCAGGTAACATTGGCAGGACCCCATGCCAATGTTACCTGCACTCCCAGTACAACTTTTCTGCAGCTGTCCTTTCTCCTTTGAAGGAGGGCCACCCTAATGATCGAGCATGGAGCTGAAGACCTCACTTCATCGGCTGCACAAAACCCCTGCTCTCCAGCCGTGCGTGAGTAGCCTGTAACTAACTAGGGCCGTAGTCAGGAACTTGACTTAAGAACGTAATTGCGTGTGGATATGCACCCATTTTTAGGTACCCGAGAATGTAGGTATAGCAGCAGCACTGTTTATGTGGAGGGGAAGCAGAAACACCAGGGACGTGTTATGGAAACATCAAGGAAATTTGAAAATATAACTTAAGTTTTAAAAAGTTACTAAAACATATATGTAACATATTCCCAGCTTAGTAAAAGTAAACATATATCCACATAAAAATACTATAATTGAGTTATCAATGGTTATTAATTTCCTTTCTTTTTAAGTATTTCTATATTTTAAATTTTTTTCTATGAGGCATACGTCTTCCATTTAAAAAGATACACACAGACAGACACATCTATTTATCTATCTATCTATCTCTACCTGTGCTGCAGGACAATAAATACAAGCACAGAATTGTATTTGGTTATAACTTATGATACCTTGTATCCTTCTGCTTGTCACTTAGTATGTTTTTTCCTCTTAGACTATGAACTTGACCCAGGCACTCACTTCAAGCCACATTCGACAAGATGACTAAACATTTTAATGGGAGACTCAAAATCTCCCTGTCAAAAGCGAAGAAGTAGTTTTTGTGTTATGGAATATTTTTTCATAAAATTAGAGACCAACACATTAATAGAGTCCATCTTTCCAGTCTCCAGATTATTTAACAGATCTATGTAACAATAAATATTTACTGAGCACATTCCAGGCACCAGGGACTTTTCTAGACTTTGGGAAATTTACCGTGAACAATGACAACAAAAAATGCCTGAAAGTTTGGCTCCTAGTGGAGCTTACATTCTGGCGGGAGAAGACGTGGTAAACATGTTAACTATGAAGCAGGGAGAGGGGCAGGGTGTGCTGGGGATGGGATGTGGGGAAGGATGCTGCTGTTTTCCAGAGCAGCCAGGGCGTGAGTACCTTAGGGATGAGGCCAGCTTAGAGAAGGGACCGGAGAGAGGCAGAGGCCGCCAGTCCTGTGGGTGTCTGGGAGGAGGAGCATCCCGAGCTTCTTGGTGAATGAAGGAGAAATGTCTTTTCTCTTTCATTGTTCTTGGGATCATTTGAATTACCTTCTTGATGTGGGTGAAGTAGGTTCATGACTACAGAATGGCCAGACCATATCTTCGGTAGAAAATGATGGCGGCAGAAAAGGCAGGAGTAAAGGGGGAAGAGGGCATTAGTGTGTGCATAATGACAACCTCCAATCTGTGGGAAACCTCCAATCTTTGCCTTTTCCATAGTGCTTATTAAGTGGACTCTGTGTATAAAAAACCCATCTGCAATGGAGAGATTCCAGGCTGAATTGGTTAAGAAAGAAAACATTTCCCACATTTTACCTAACATATGTACTCTTTACATATCTTTGCCTGGAAAGGACATGAGTAAGCAACACATTTAATATAAAAATACATCTAATTTTTAAAAATCTCTATTGTGAAATATATATTCATACATTGAATATGGAAAAGCCTAATAATCCAATATGTAAGCTTTAATTTTAGGATAAATGGTACTTCTTTCTACTGGAAAAGATTTTCTAAGTACCATCACATTGTAGAATAGAGAAGATATTTTTAAAAAATAATACTCATAGGAATAATACTCATTAGGAATAAATTTATAACCAATGCTTTGGAAGCAGTAAAAAATTAATTTTCCTCTCTTGCATACAAAGAAAGAACTAGATCTAATACTAACCATTAATATTTTGACCTCAATCTATAAAGCACACTTAGTCCACCATATGTGGAACTGCCAAGTGACTAATCCCTGAAAGCTTAAAATTAAAAAAACACTTTATTATACCTATAGACAAGGTTTCCATTTAATAGAAGCATCATAATTGCAGGTTTTAGTAGAAGAACAATCACACAGCACAAGTTGCCTCATTTCTCTGGGTTTTCTGTGACCAATAAAATACTCAAGAACTGTGATACCCTGAGTAGAATTCGAATTTCATTTTAATTCAAATTTAGCGTCTCTGCATTTACATGATCACACACGCAGAAGTCCAGCATCACTTCAGTCAGTAACAAGTGAAGACCCTTCTCAGCATGTACACCAGATGAAGCTCCTTCTCTGGGGATCAACTGAAGACTCGGGGGCTAGCAAAATACCGAACTCTTCATATACTGTTTCATGCCCAGACATGCACCAATAACGGCTACGCTTCTTCTTTTTAAAAGCCGAGACTGGTTCCCGAACAAGTTACCATTGCACCGGACGCAGAACCATCCCTCCTGAACGACTAGGGGAAGGACCTGTGGCGTCGCGGGCTCTCTCCGACCCTCTCCAGGCTCCAGGGGCATCTGCTCCCTGCCATTCTGAGAAGTCAGGGGATCCTTCGGAATCGAGGCATCAGGAGGGGCAAGGATGGGATTCTTACGACAGATTAGAAGATAGGATTCCTTTCAAGTCCCCCAGATACGTGTTTCTCTGACCCGCAGTGAGTAAACACGGCACACCGTTTCTCAAAGTGCCCAGGCCATGTTGTGGCACTGCCAGAAATGTTGTTGGACACTGATGCTGAATCATGGCTTTCAATGACAGAGTCTGAAATCCCTGGCTGCCAGGAGACAGACAGGCGAAGGGGTGCAGCTCAGTGCCAAATAAACAAATAAAAACAAAGCAGGAACCGAGGTTCTTTCATTCTGGGAGACTCAGACCAAATATAAACGGTGGCTTTCTGCATGCATCTTAAGAGGTAAGTGAAGCAGAACCTGAGGCTCCTAAGAAGTGTTTCCTAACTATCTAAATGGCAGAGAATTACAGGCTCTCGGGCTCAGGGAAGCCCTTCAGACGTGGCCCGGTGGAACCTCGTGCGTGAACCCTGTAGGAGAAAGCTTCACCACCCGAGGAAGCCTCTTTCATTTTTAAACAGTGCTAGCCTTAAGACTATCCCCCCCGTGCTAGACCACGTCTGCTCACTGACCCCAGGTGGACCGGGCTACTCACAGCACACCGACGGTCAGAAAGGTCAGCCAGTGCCCACTCCAGCTGCCTGCTGCCACACAGGGACGTAGGCCTTGTCACCAGAGTTTCTTATGGGCTGCCAGAATGTGAATTTTAGTAAAAATATCCTAATTTTTGGAAAAGGAATAAATTGTGAAGTTCAAACAGCTCTTAGCAACTAACCAAACCTCTCACATTTTAAAGTGAGAAGACCGAGACCCAGAATAGGAAAGGTGACCAACCCAACGCCTGGTGGTTTAATCAGAGGTGGGTCCCCTTTCTCCCATCACAGGAATGCTGCCTGCAAGTTGGCGCACTCGGCCCGGAGACGGATTCAAGGGCTATGAAACGGGATCGGCTGAGTATTTTCCATGTCCACTACTGACTTTCTGCTGTCCGCACCTGGCTCTGACAGCCTCCTTTCAGGCGGAGAGGGTGACCGGAGCAGCCGTGACCAAGCACAGACAGACGGAGGAGACAGCCTGCTGGGGTCTGCAAGTCTAGCGCCACAACTTCTACCTGCTCCGCCAAATCGCCTCCCCTGTCTGGGCCTCAGTGTCCTTGCCCATGAAACAGGGATAAGAACAGGACCCACCTCCGCATCGCTGTGTGGGTAACGTGCAGGGAACACGCCTGACACAGAGTAAGCAGTACACAGGCAATGGTATTACCACCTAAAGAGAGGGTTACGGTATACTGAAAACCAGAGCTAATGCAAACACATTACTTATAGGAAAATGTAAAACCAAATAGCAGATATTCTAGAAAACTGAGTCTTGCAAAAAAACTAATTATAGCAGCTCTAGCACACTTACAGATTAGGCAAAGGCAGACTTTAGCAAGTAATAGCCCTAACTGTAGCATGAAGCCAGGAATTAAACTGTTAGCGCCCACCTACACAGGAAAGAGTTTCGGTAAATACACTATGTTTTCTCCTTGAACCTTGGAGAAAGTCCTAGAATCTACGGAACATACTCCAACCTGGATGCTTCTTCGCCAAGGGCTAAGCTTACTCTCTATATGGTTGCTGTGACCATCTCCTCCTTTTATCTCTAAATTACTGCTCGGGACCCAGTCTCTCCGAAGTTCTTCCTAGAAGGCTACAGGTTTTGTTCCCCCTTTCCTTTTAACTATGTACAAGCAGTAGACAAAAAGAAGAAAAACTGCCCTGGCTGGTGTAGCTCAGTGGATTGAGCACAAGCCTGCAAACCAAACAACCACGGTTCGATTCCCAGTCAGGGCACATGCCTGGGTTGCAGGCCAGCCTTCTGCAGAGGGGACACACGAGAAGTCAACCACACGTTGATATTTCTCTCCCTTTCTCCTTCCCTCCCCCTCTAAAGATAAATAAGTAAAATCTTAAAAAAAAGAAGAAAAATAGAAAATGCACCATTTCTTCAGCATCACAACTCACTTAAAACCACAAGTACACACTTGCAGATCTACCATGTTTACTATATAGGTTCTTGCCGTGAAGAGACTTCAATTTCGAAAAGCCTAGAGAAAGCACAAATACAAAAGGCAAATTCTGAAAGGCTCGCCACTCACCAGCAGGAGCTGGAACACCCTGTCTCAAACCACAGGAACCGGAGAGACGGGCACAGCCGCTCTGGCCTCTACAGCGCAGGAGGGTGAACAGCGAGCTCTTTCCCGAGGCTGCCAGGGCCTCAGGGAGCCTTGCAGTTGGTTGCATGTTCCAGTCTGTGGCTCCTGTGTGTGTCACCAGGTGCAATGCCTGGTGTGTCACCAGGTGCAAGGGTTAATATTTATTGACGGCTACATCCCAGCTACAGATGGAAGCACTGAACTAACTTATTTAATTCACAAAACAACCGAATGAGGTAGGTACTATTATTTCCCCATTCTGCCGATGAGAAAAGTGAAGCCCAGAGAGGTGGAGTACCTTGGTCAAAGGTGCACAGGGAGAAAGTAGTAGAGCCAGGGCGCAAACCCAAATAGTTGGCTCTGGAGGCCACACTCCTTAATTTGGGTCTCCGGGCCTTTACCTGCACCTGCCAGTTCACGTGCAGGACTCCCACTAGGTGGAGACTCGATTGCTCTACAGCGTTGTACTCTGCTCTCCTGCCCCTTTCGCAGGGCAAACCGGGCCAGCGGCTCCCTAAAACACCAAACACACAGTGCTTCACGTCCTTTTATAGGGAACATATAAAATCTCTGGTCCGTGGGCTTTTTTTTTTTTAAATTGAAAGAGGTGGATCTCTTTTCTCTATTAATCTCTTTCTCTTCCCCAGGACAAAAAGTGTATGAGCTGAAAGAACAAATAACTGGGTAACAAAGGGAAAATGAAAAGCAGAGGAATAATTAAGATTAAGTTAAAAAAGTAACTGGAGTCATCAGGGAGCTGCAAATTAAAATCACAATGGAGACACCACTTCACAACCTTGGGGATGGTCAAAGCCAGAAGGGTAAATAATGAGCATTGATGAGGACGCAGAGAAACTGTAATACTCATACACTGCTGGTGGCCATGTGAAATGGTATGGTTGCTTTGGAAAACCACCTGGCAGTTTCTTAAAAGGTTAAACCAGATAGTTGCCACGTGACCCAGAAACTCCACTGCTAGGTATGCACCCAAGGGAAATGGCCACACAAAATTTGTACATGGAGGTTCCTAGAAGCATTCTTATTAACAACCAAAAACTGAAAGGAACCTAAATGCCCCTTGATTGATGAATAAATAAAAGGTGATGTATGTACATACAAAGGAAAATTATTTGGCAAAGAGGGATGCAGCACTGGGTATTGATAGACCTTGAAAATAGTGGAAGGAGGCCGTCACCGAAAACATACTCCACTGGTATTCCACTCGTATGAAATGTCCAGAAGAGGCAAACTACATACAGAGACAGAAAGCTATTTGTGATTGGCTAGGAGATGGGCGAGTAATGCGGAGTAACTGCTAATGGACACAGGGTTTCCTTCTGGAGCTGGTGGTGAGGGTTGTACAACTCTGTCACTACTGTAAAAGCCATTACACTGTGTGCTTTAAATGAGTGAATTGCATGGGACGTGAACTGTGTACCAATAAGGCTGTCGTATTTTAAGTAAGATTTATAAACTGGTTACAAAGTAAAAATACTAGTCTATCCCAGGAGGATCTGTGTCTTTGTGAATGAGAAACCATAATTGCAGAGGTGGCAGAAACCCAAATCATTTAAGCAGGAAAGAGGAAAAATCAGGAAGAAAGGCTATATATACGAAAAGGTAAAGGGGAAATGATATCCATGTAATGGAATTCCAAGACAGTGGATGCTCTGGGGTCCTATCAGCCGCCTAAATGCACAGGTGTTACGTGGTGGACTGCAGAACCCTAAATTCAGGCTTTTTCCTCACCTGAAAGCTATCAGTTCCAAAAATAAAGGAGGAGAGTGAGATGTTTTTTAATGCAAAGGATGGTGCTAACTTTTCAGAGACTGAATTTAGAAGTTCACAAATGTAAGGATTCCCTTGTATCCCGCATCCCATGTTCACGAGTTAAGAATATTTGATAGCATCTACAATTTATTTGCTAAAGCGAATTCAGAAACCCAACTCAAATTTTACCGGAAGAAGTAAAGCCTTCTTTCTGGAAGTGAGTGTAAGGCACTCGCAGCCAGACCAGCGCGGGCCCTGTTGGCAATTCAGGCAGAAGAATTGAAGAGTAAAGTGAAGGGCTGGCCAAGCTACTGGGGTCATGTACCTACTTATGAGACTTTGGCAGAAATCAATGCAACCTCTGAGTAAAGTGAATCCAGTCTCCTAATGTGGCAATATGTCAAGTGGTGCTATGGAAGTTTCATAGCTGTCAGTGGATACAGCATTCACACAGTCTTTGAAATAGAATCGTTAGTTGGTAGAGAATCTTCTTTATATTATTCAGTCTTTAACTTTCAAACTATTACTAAGTCCTTTACTCTCATGAGGCCTTTATCAAGCACCATTTGTGTAGAAAATCAGCTTACTGCGTCCTTTATAAACAAGCAAGCCATGAGCTGATCCGATGTGTCCACAGTTCTGGAGAACGTTTTTAGACAGGGACAAACGATGCCTCTCAGTTTGTGTTAGAAGAAGCCAAGTTTAAGATTTCATGCATAAGCACAAAGAAACATTCCTACAAAGAATCCTACAAAGTCAGCCAACAATCATCTCTGTGTTTAAAGGGGAACCCCCGCCAACTCCTTCACATCACTGCCAGTTGAAGTTAAGACATTAAATATGTTTACTTAAAGATACTTTACCTGACTTGAAGTACTCTTCTGAAGTCCTCCAAACCCTTGATATCATAGGGTAAGTAGTGCTCCTATGTCTCAAGGTCAGAACACAACCTTTTCCCTTACAAATTGCTGAGCTCAAGAGAGTCTATCATATGTTCTCAAGTATACCACTGCAACTTTTCTAAGTTTACTGCCATTAATTACCACACTGCATTTTTCGGGCCTACAGGTTGGTTAGAAGCATTGAACTATCCCCACCCCACCTGTTTGTATTCAGGTGGACAATGCCCTCTTCTTGAAACAGCTGGTGAGGATTACCAGAGGCAAACGAATTGAGTATTTCACTAACAGAGGATACGAGCTCTTGGGATGAAACCTTGTCCCCAAAGAATACATCCCCTCCCCACCTACGTAGCCAAAGCTTGGCATTCCATTTCCAAAACTTTATTAAAATCTGGCTTTTAATAAAGGAAAGTAATGTTGTTGCTTAGGTGACTCCAATCAGAAAATGCATCTGTCATTTCTAGTCCCCTTTTCTTCCTCTGGGTGTCACAGCCTCAAACCAGGAACCCCTCTGTGGGGGAAGGGCGCACTTGCCAGGCACGCAGAAAGAAGCAAGTCGCAGCCCTGGACTCCGGGGGGCCGCGAAGTCCAGCAGCTCATGCTGACAAGGAGAGGACCTTTCTCCGGCGTCCCAGCGCGGAAGCAGTGCTCTGCTGGTTATGGGGTAAACCGGCCGTAGTAACCTATTCCTAGTCCTGGCACCCTGCAATCATCGAGAAAAGCTTAGTTTCTCTGGCCTGAAATTCTCTTGTTCTAACAGAGCATATTTAACCTCCCAATCAAGCAAAGGACAATGTTATCCCGCAAAAGCAGGCATAACTTCATGGCCACCACCGCGCTCCTCTTGGCTTGGGGAGGATTGTTATTATTTACCATCGTGCCTGCCGGCCAGCTTCTCCTGATGACAGCTTGGCAGAACACAAGACTTTCAAGATTATTTATGATGTGCGTCAAACCAGCGGGAGCGGGTGGAGGGGCGGAGGATTCAATCTCCCATGAAGAACTGAAACCTGACTTAGGAAGCAAGTTCTCCGAGCCGAGCTGCTAGCACCAGTAACCCTACCCACCTCCTGATACACGAACGCCGGCACCAGGGGTACACCCGATGCGCACAGCCAGGTCAGAGCGGAGTTATCAGATCTACCTGTTCCAAACAGGTGCGGGGCCGGTCACTCACGGAGAAAGAGATCTGAGTTCTGCCCCCCAACCGCGCCTTCCAGGTCCTCCTGGAAGAAGTTAGGCCACCTCGGCGGACCCTGGTCCGAGAGGCACTAGTCTGAACTGAACGCACTCACTATTCCCCCAACACAGTCTTTTCTCCTTTGTAAACCCCACAAAGTGAGGTACAGCAAAACTTAGTAGGTCCAGGGAAGAGAGACGCGTCTTTCGCGAAGCACGGACTTCCCAGAAAGGAGCTAGGGGCAGGCGCGGGATCCTTCTCCGCGCCGCCATCCCCTCGGGCTCCCCTCCCCCGCGTCCGCCGGGGCTGCTCACCTGCGTGGGACATGGTGATGGTCTCGTTGGTGTTGGAGCCCACGTTGAAGATGACTACGGCGGAGGCGTTCTGCAGGAACGCGTTCCGGATCTTATCCCTGTACGTGCAGTTGCCCTTGGGGATGAGGGCTATCCAGTTCTTGCCGTGGGCCGGGGAGGCGAACTTGGTGTTGGGGTCGCAGGCCAGGCGGTCGTGGGCCGAGCTGGCCATGACCACCTCCCCGCGGGCGTCCTGCTTGGGCGAGTGCTCCCCGTAGCGCCCGCACTCGGTCTTCTCCGTGTGCAGCTCCGTGCCGCCGCCCGTCGCCCCCGGGTCGGGCGCGGGCTCGGCGTAGGTGATGTTCACGAAGGCGGTGTACCATTCCTCCTTCTCGGCCACGGTGAAGTCCAGGCAGAGCAGATGCACGAAACAAAAGGAAAGCAGCCATGTTGAGAGAGCCAGACTGCGGCACGCTTGGATGAGAGACATTGCCATCTTTATCCGCCGGGGCCCCCTCCCCGCCCCCCGCGCCCTCCTCCCCCGCCCCGGCCAACCCCGGGCCGGCCTCCTCTCCTGCTCCTGCCCCTGCTCACTCCCGGGCCCGGGAGACCGCGGCCGGGACGCGCAGCCGCCGCGGGGACCGGATTCCGAGCGGGCGGGTGGCGCCGGCCCCTTCCCCTTTCAGCCGAAGAGCGGCGGTTGCATGTCGCTTGCCGGGCGCCGGAGGGGGGCAGGAGAAGGGGGCGCTCGGGGCTTGCGGAGGAGTCCAGCTGCCGAGCGTCCTGCTCCTTCTCCCGGCTTCTCCTTCTCTCATAGGGGTGGCGGGGGGCCCGGGAGCGAGTGGGGTGGCGGCTCTGCGCCCTTCGGCCCCGGCGGGGGCGGACGCGGCTGCTGGAGGCACGGGGTGCTGCCGGAGTGTCCCGGCCGCCGCTCCTGCTGCGCGCCGGTTCCCTGGCGCCGCGGCCGCTTCACCCCTCGCTTCTCCAGTGGCCCCGCCGGACGCACTTGCCGCGGGCGAGGTCGGCTCCGGGGAAGTGGGTGCCAGCGGTCGGAGAGGAGTACGCGGTCTCTGTGTCTGTATATGGTTGTGTGTGCGCGTGTGTTGGTCTGTGTGTGTAATGTGTGCGTGCAAGGAGGAGCTTAGTGTGATGTCAAAGATTCGGGGCTTCGCTGGCCACGCTCCCTGGGTCTCTCTTTATGGACAACAGCGACCCCTGCTGGGTCTCCAGTTCAACCCAATCTGCGATTTGGATTAGGTGGAGGCAAAAGGGGAAGCAACCCCTTGACCTATGCGCACAGGAACAACTTCCTGCGTCTTAAATACAGCGAAATGTGTGCGCTTGCTGTGAACAACCTTCCGGTTCGCGGGTGCAACTGCAGTGAGCTCCCTAATCGTCCGTCCAAAGGCCACAGGGTAAGGCCCGTTGGTAGAGAGGCCCTTCCCACGCCTGAAATATCAGTGAACATCAAATTTAAATGTGCCTCAGCATCACCTAGAGATTGTTAAAACTCAGGCTGATGGGTCCGGCCCCAGAATTTCTGATTTAGCACATCTAGGTTAGGGTTCCAGAACAGTGTATGCCTTTCTAACGTGTGCCCCGGTGATGCTGAGTGCTCCTGGTCTGGGGACCAGGCTGTCCAGGTGAGTTCGGGAATGGGCTTCTTTCCTCCCACCCCGAAGCAAACGTGTGACGTTTGTTTTCTCTTCAGTGAGTGTACAGGGGTGTCCAATCCACAGCCCGCAGGCTGCAGGCGGCTCAGGATGGCTATGAGTGCAGCCCAACACAAAATCATAAATTTACTTAAAACCGATTTTTTTTCTTATCAGTTTTTGTTAGTGTTTGTGTATTTAATGTGTGGCCCAAGACAACTCTTCTTCCTCCAGGGTGGCCCAGAGACACCAAAAGGCTGGCCACCCCTGCAAAAAACCGGGTGTGATAGTCCTTCACTGCCTTTGTTCTGGTTGTCAGGCTGGGGACCGAGAACTCGCAGTGTCAATTGGCAAGGGACGTTTGTTTGGGTTGTTGTCATTCATTGTTGTGCAGAGAGATCGCAACCGCTCAGCAGAGAGTACATCCCCTCCAGGGCAGTGTTCTTAAGACTGTGGCACAGCACAGTTCTTTCCAATGGAATGTTCGCCTGGTTATTGCCCATTCACACCAACAGTCTCCTCGGCTTGAGGTATGTGCCACGTAGAGTCTCTAAGACAGTTTGCATGATGGTTCTCATTCGCCCACGTTATCCTTCCCATCTGGCGATTTTTCAGACAACCCAGGACCCAATTCATGATGAGCCCAAAAAGTGCGCCTTCCCCCCAGGACCTTAGTAGTTTATAGGTTTCTGTGAATGACTGTTTACCTGCATGACTTCTCTTTTCTAAGGAGCAAGGCAAACATCTGGTACCTATACCCAAATTAGAAGCAGGCACAAGAAGAACTACTAAGAAGAATTTGTCTCTATGGTATTTGATGTGCCGGATTTGTGTGTTTTCATGTTAGAAAATAAACTCCCAGGCAACCGAGATAGTGCTTCTTATAGTAAGTACCCAACACCACGAAGGCAAAAGTGGAGACCACCGGGTTCCTGAACCACCAGAGACCTGAGGCATGAGCCCACTGGCTACCCCGACTGCCACCGTGCCCCCGGCCAGTGAGGTTCTGTACTGATACCTTAGCAAACCAAAGTGGTTCCCCAAAATGTCTCTGGATCTTAGCACTTCTTCTCCAGCCACAGTACACTTGGGGAACCTATGTCATTAAGAATGCACGACTACTCCTTCCCCTTTCTTTCCCTTGGAAGTGAGAGGCTGAGGAGGAGGCAGCACCAAGAAGGCAGCATCTGGCTGGGATGTGGGTTAAGTGCAGGGGCCGTTGAACAGATAAGGAAAACATTGACTATAATGGGAGCTGGGTCTCTTCGTGTTGAAGAAGGAATTTACAAATATGGAAAGAAAGAAAGTTATAAAGTACCCTGAGGTGTTGGACTGGATTAAAAGTGAGTACAAAATCATCATATATAGATGCATATATGCTATATATATTTTTATATATCTATATATATTGAGTGCAAATGAGTGCAAATATATATATATAGAGAGAGAGAGTGCAAATGAGTGCAAATATATATATAATATATATTATATATAATTATATATAATATTATATATAATATATTTATATATTATATATTTATGTATTATATATTATATAATTATATAATTATATATTTATATATTTATATATTATATATTTATATATTATATATAATATATTATATTATATACAATATATATTATATAATATATTATATTACATATATATTATATATTATATATATATATATATATAGAGAGAGAGAGAGAGAGAGATACACATACATACGCCATAGCTATCTTCATTCAGAGGCTGGAAGCAGTGGACACATCAAGTGGTCAGAGGGTCTTGGTTTCTAAATGCCAACCTCTATTTTGAGGAATCGAGGCTGAGTCCTGGGCTTGGGCTGGGAGAGTGCGAAGTGAGCTCGGGAGCTCTGGTGGGGGCGTGCTCAGAGCATGAGGCTCACGTGCTGATAGACACAGGAGCCAGCTGGAGGGAGCTCCCACTGGCCAGATCTGGGACAAAATGAACAATGATAGTAACTGGTTATGAACCACTGGGTAAGACGGGAATCCATGCTAATGTGAGTAGATAAATAAATAATGCTCGAATAAATAAATAAATGGGGAAGAAAGGATAGCTCTTCCTTGTCGAAAAATGCCAACCAAGACTGGTGGAAATAGAAAGTCGCCATTTGGCAATATAGGTTGATTCCGGCAAGGGTCCTTGGGGTGCCAAGGCTGGAGGGTGCTTGATGTGAAGCCAGACGTTAGCTTAGTCTTTAAGCGTCTTCTGAAAAGTGCTTATTGACGACAAGGCAGGACATGGTTCACTTGTTGAAGAGCACCCTAGAGGACACCAAAGAGACCGAACGATGGAGATGAGCATCACTAGCAGCGACACCGGTCACCCCACGTGCCTCCCGTTGCGGTGTGCGTCCTTCCTGTTGCGTGCCTGCAGGGGATGCGTGGCCTGACTCTCGCTGTGGCAACACTTGCCATGGACTCAGAATGAAAGACCGCTCACAAAACGAAAAGTCTGTGTTCTTTAAAACTCTTAAGCTTATGAGAGACAGAGAAAGATGGAAGAACTAATTGATCCAAATTGAAGGAGCCTTAAGAGACGTGATAACCAAATGCAACAAATGGTGCTGGATTGGCTGCTGGATCCGACAGGAAACGGAAAGAGTGGGCAACATCGAATGAGGCCTGTGAATGTGGAGATCGTGCCTCACCGTTGCTGATCCCTGATCCGGATGCTCATGTTACAGCTGTGTATGAGAATGTCCTTGTGTGGGGGCAACGTACCCTAAAGTATTCAGTGGTGATGAAGCATTCTGTCTGCGCCTTGCTCTTAAGGTTCAGGGGAAAAAATTGTGATAACCTATAAGATCTTGGTTTCTACTAGCCACTATTTCAGAGAAGCTGAAATCCAAGCCATGATAAAATAAAAATTCGGAAGTCCGCTATTTTGGCTGTGGGGTGGGGGATTGTCAATCTGTTTCCGGCTTTGTGCTAACAATTCTCTCCCAGCACAACCGCTCCTGGTTCCAGTTGCCTTACTTCAACCACGAAGCTGGGTGAACAAGAGGGAGTAAAACAGGTAAGGGTCTTCCCATCTTGGAGTTTACATTCTGAGATGCGAGAAACAGAAACACCTTAAATTTTAGACCATGTAAGACGGTGCTATGAAGAAAAAGGCCTCCGAATGAGGGAGGCTGACCTGTTTTAGATGAGGTGCTCTCTTACATCAGGTTCAGCTCTTCTGGTAGGGCGACTTTGGAACGGAATCTTGAAAGGGGGAGGAGCCCCATGTGCATATTTGGGGGACCGTTTGTACCAGGAAAAGGGAACCATGAATGCAGCCCCCCTGAGACAAGATTGTGTAAGGTGCTTGAAGAACAGCAAAGAAGCCATCGAGGCCGGAGCGGTGCCGGAGAACGAGTGAAGGAGACGGGCCCAGAGAGACAGGAGGCAGACCCTGTCGGGCCTTGGAGTCCAGGGTAAGAACGCCTTGGTTCTCATTCGGAGTCAGAGGCAAGACCTTTAGAGTTTTAAGGAGAGAAGTGACTTAGTCTGACAGGTTTTGAAAGTTTATTTTGGTGGTATTTGAGGAAGTGTGGAAGCAAGGAGAACAATCGGGGCTTATAACCATAATTTGGGAAGCAGTGGATAGTGCTGCATCAGGACAGTGGCAGTGAGTGTGGTGAGAAGTGACCGGATCCTCAACATATTTGGAAGATGGAACAAATAGGATTCTCTGGGGCTGCTGAAATGAAGTGTGAGACAGAAGATTCCAGAAGGACTCTCCAGTTTGGAGCCTAAGCAACTGGCAGACTGGAGTCGTCATTATCTGACCACGGGAGGAGTTGGTTGAGGTAAAAAGCAAGAGTAATAAATATATTAGGTTCCAGGTTCCTAGAGATACCCAAATGGCAATTTCATGTAATTTGCCTCAGCATAGTGGCCCAGACGGAAGATTCCTGGATCAAAGCACATGAACAGTTCTCGAGGTATCGACATCCAGGACAGCCAAATTGCTTTTCCGAAGATTGGCCCCCTTTAATCTGCCAGCCCCAAAGTAGAGGAAGCTCCCTAAAATAGTGTGTGAAACTGTTTTTAAAGACAGCTTAGTGAAGAGTCCTGGCCTAAGTGTGTGGGGGGAGTGGGGGGCGGGGGGGCCAGACTTTCTTCATCAGCCAGGTGGCACAGGCCAAAGAAAACTAGTGTCCCTGAGGTGTCCCCAGGGCTCTTTGGTGTGTTAAAATAGTATAAACAGAACCGCTTCACAGTGGAGTCAGTGCTGCCATCCGGGACAACCTGCCCTGCAGGTCTCGCTCCTCAAGCCTTTGGAATGTTAAAACTGGGCAAAATAATCTTTGGACTGGGCCTAAAGAAGCTCTGTCTGCCACAAGACTGGAAACATAATAAGAAAGCAGGTATTATGACCACAGGGTTAAAAATTGAAGACGCTCTTTGGAATTAGCCTTACTCTATTAGCTTATCTGCACCTGCAGAGATTCCTTCCTCGGATCTGCGTCGTTGTTCCCCTTCTCTTCCCCGTAAACCCCTTTGCCTCCTAACAGCATGATTCAGGTTTCTGCCTGAATCAGTGCTCCCCGAATAACTGTTCTTTTGGATTTCAAAATAAACGCCATTGCCTCTCACTTTGGCTTTTATTTTTAGGTGAACAGGTGGAGGGAGGTGTTCTTGCTTTCATAAAGGGTAGAGGCAGGTTTGACTCCAAAGCGTGCCACGTGTAAGTGCCGGAGTCAGGAAGGAAGCGCCGCTGCGGCAGAGAGGGGCAGTGTCTAGCTTCTCCACCCAGCGGCTCACTGGCCTTTCCCTCTGACGCCCTCATCCCTCTCATCACTGCTGTGTCATCTTGCCATTCACGGGCATTGCCTGTTCAATAGCAACCCTACCATAGATCTTTAGAGAATGAATTGAAGCACTTGAAAAATACAATTCCTTCTCCATATACATATTTTGATGGCTTAATAAAAGTTTAATGTGAAGAAGTTTTAATATGCAGGGTGTGATCCATACTGTAGTTTTCAAATTGGACATTAATTGATTGATCACAAGTTTTAGAAGTTGATGCTCGTTCAGTTCTTCACAATAAGCTTCTGTGTAACTGTCCCCACAACAGAAAATAGGAAAACTCGTCAAAAATATGTTCCACAGGTCTGTGAAGGGAGAAGAATCCTCAAACTTATACCGGGGGAGTCGCATTACCTTCACGGAAGGCCTGGCATCATTATTGTAAAATCGGTTTCCCGTGGGGCACCAGCCTGCGGCATTCAGTTTTATCCGGCCTGTCCTGCAGGCTCTCTCCTCGTCCCCACCGTCCGCATTTGCTCGGAGGGCAAGCACAATGTGCTAGGGTGGGGGGGTGGGAGCCTTGGCAGCAGATGAAACCAGGATTAGCATCTCAGCGCACCAGGTAGTTTGAACAGCGCTGAGCCACAGTTTTCTCTTTAAGATTGGAGTGATTGCACCTCCTCCCAGGGACACTGGAAGATTCTAAAGGGCAATGTATGTTGGGCATGTAGGAGAGTGAGAGAGACTCCAAGGAGAGGTCAGGACAAGCGGATAGAAGGGAACGGAGCCTAGAAATTTCAATGTCCAAAAAGGTTTAAGAAAGTCAGTTGTCTCCTTTATGTATGTCTGGTTGTCTAATTGTCATTAGGCCCTGAATCTGAGGAACAGACGGGGGCCTTCCACTCAAAGAGTTTAGAATCTGGTTTCAGAGGCAGACATAGCCATCCAAGGGAATTGTAAAGGTCAAATGTGGTCCTTTTTAAAACACATATAAGAAGAATTCGGGGGGAGCACATGCTACCTAGAAAGGATACAATACGGGGATGCAGGAACCAGGTGGTTCTGCATCACATTTAGCACAGGTCAATGTGGGGGGACCAGGTCCCCAGAGCTCCTCCACACAGGACGCCCTCCTGCGTGCATTCCAAGCATCTGCCGCAATGTCTGGTCCATAGTGAGTGTCCGTAAATGTGCTGAGTAATAAACAGTAATGAAAAGCTGCAGTTTTTGAGCACTTTGTATATAGGCAGGCACTGTTTGTCCCATACGCAGACTGTGGTCTTTAATCCTCAGGATGACTTTATGAGATAGGTACCATTCCTCCTGTTACACAAAGGAGGGAACAGAAACTTGAAGAAGTGCCTGACGCTCTGTAAGCAGCAAGCGGTGGAGCCGGCCTCCAGCCTATGGTCTTAGGGCTGTGTTATTCAACCGGTGTTCTCTCTGTCTTGGATACTCACCCTCTTGTGCATTACCTTGACTCTGATTTGTAACGTCACTTCTTTTGCCTTTGGCTAATTCCTCAGCTCACTTCCGCTCTGACGCTGTCCCTTGGATCTCCTTTGCACAGGACTGATTGTCTGAGACCATGAACTTCCAGAGTCCAGCCATTCCTGTAGCTTCTGCCGCAAATATTGTAGTATTGTAGACGGAAACGGAAGGTTATGGGAATGTGGGGTTTTTCTGGGAGAGTGTGCTGAAACTGATGATATTCATCGCTTTGCTCTTTGTTCCCTTATTAAGTTCTCAAATTTCAGAACATACCTTGCTAAAAATAACCTTTCTTCTCTTTTGCTCCTTCAAATT
>PVKM010003549.1:0-56992 GCA_004027735.1 Carollia perspicillata | reverse complement strand
ATTCCTCCAAATAAAAGGTGGTAGCTGTTGACATAGTTTGGGGCCAAGGATGGGGGCCAAGATGAACTCCTCTGTGAGATCCAGTTTAGGAGATGTGAGGAGGAAAAAGAAAGGTGGAGGATGGGGAAGAGGAATGACCAGACCAAGAACAGGGGGCCAGGTGACTGTTGTCCTGAACTCGAAGGGAAAGGGACATTTAAGAAAGAGGAGAATAATTATCAACCTCAAATATAATGTGAACGTCAGGAAAGAGGAAAAACTGAGAAAAAGCCGATGTATTTTGGAACTAGGGTTTTGTAGATGATCTGAGTTTAAAAACTTGTATTCTATTTTTTCTACCTTCCTCCTCCACCCTGACACACCTGCACACATGTTCAGTCTCTCATTGCACAGTGCCTTCCATATTTCCAAACACAGTACACAATTAATTCTCTTGGGTCAGTTCCTTCTGGAACAAGGAAGCCCACGGATGCCCTGGTTAGCCTTCCTTCCCCACATTCAGCTGCCACCAACAATTCACACGATATTATGACAGCACTGTTGATGCATATTTAAAGCAGTCGATTGACAATCTTTTTCTGTGTGATAATTCATTTACTCACTTCATTTGCTGCTCCTCCAGCCTAGCTGGTGTCAGAAAAACCCTAGCTCAGGGATTTGTTCCGTTTCAAAAGTTCCTGTGCAAGGTGTTTGTTGGTTCTGAGGTTCTTTAGGAAATGAGCTGTGCTGGAAAGCTTGAAGACAGAGCAGTGGAAGAGAATGCACATTGGGGAGAGATTCCTAAGAGGTTCCAGGTGCTGAGATGAAGAACGCCTTGTGTGCACAGGTAAATCTAAGCTAGGAGAGAAGTTGGACCATTTTTGAGATGGAAGAGAACAAGGTATGCATGAGAGTGATGAAGCGTGTGCATGTGTGTGTGCGCATGTGTGTGTGTTTGTGTATGTGTTGGGGGAGGTGAGAATAAACGTCTGATACAGAAATGCATAAACTACAACAAAAGCACCTCCTCTGGGTGGACCAACCACCAAAGGACTCTCTCCCTGATCAGGCAAACTGCACAAATGCTGGGGGCCCTGGGCCTCAGCCTTGACTGTGTTTCAGCTCCTGCGCAGCCCCTTGGCCACTGACCTGCATGCACAGGTTGCCACCTGCATGCAGAAGCCCTCTTTCCTAGCTCTTTTTTATGTTTGAGACAAGCACTGTGGATCAGCTACTCAGAGTAAAGAGACCGATAGGAGGAGATTAGAGGGAAATAGTGTGTAGTTTAAACAACCCCTGAGTCAAATGGGGAAAGGAGACGTTATTGGGGAGATGCAAATGAAATGATGACCACTTCTGAATTTGGAAGGAAGGGAGTCTTGTGGCCGCATGTGAGTCTGTCTCTCTGTGTCCAGGCATTTGAGAGGTCGGGCAAACAGTGGGTGATGAAATCATGCACGTGAAGGCATCCTTGAGGGGGGCCTCGTGGAAGAGGTAGGAGTGTTGGCAAGAGGGTGGTTCCTGGGAGGAACTGTGAGGTGTAAGATGGATGTCACAAAGGGAAGACAGAGGGCTGGCTAGTCTGCAAATGTGGATTGGTCAGGCTGAGAAGCAACAGACCTGGGAGCAGACACAGGAAATAAGAGACAAGCACACCGAGTGTTCGGAGTTTGTGAATGGAGAACAGCCTGGGCTTTGGGATTCCAGGTGGGGGTCAAGTTATGGGCAGTGGCCACGGGGCACCTGCTGTGTCCTGAGTCTGAGGACCAAGGTAGCGGAGGCTCTCCAGAAACCACGCACGATCACGTCATTTGGGTGGCTGATTTGCACAGGTGCTGTCACCTTCCATCATGATTGCAGGAGGTGGAGTAGAGAGGGGGCTAAATGAGGGTGCATGGGTGAGGGGTGGGCGTCTGGATGCACGTCCTTGTGTTGTAGATCTCAGCGCAGGGGAGAGGGGGTTGCACAGGAGAAGTGGAGGTGGGTTGTCACACCTCCTCATTTCTTTATTGCCATCAGGAAAGGGAGCAGGTGCCGCTGCTGCTCCAGCAACTAGCCTACTCAGGCGAAAGGTGGGCCAGGGCAGTAGACGGGGAGGGGCGAGCTCTCCTAAGGGCCTGGGGACGCAGTGCCTTCCCTGAGAACCAAGTCCCAAGGGGCACGTTCATCTTTGAAGGAATTCCATTCCTCTGCCTTCCCAATGCATCAGGAGCAGAGGTGATTTATTTATTTTTTTAATGCAGCTTTCTTCCCTTTGACTGAGAACATTCTCCCAGATTTTCAGGGCAAAACTTGCAGCCCTCCAGGTTTCCAATTATTTCTAAATGTGATGTTGTTTCAAGGGCAACTGTGGCCACAGTAACAGGCGTCTGCCGGGAGCCTGGACATACCGCTCAGGGGTTGGCATTTACTCAGGGCTCACAAACAACATTGGGCACAGCCTCCTGGGTCCTGCAGGTGCCATGCTGGGGAGCTCGGCCGAATGGCTACCATTCCTCACTTCTGCTGTGTATAAAAAACACCTGTAAAACCTGCATTACCTATTTTGGGATTGTTTTAAAATCAATGAATACAGTCAGGGACCTTAAAAATATCTAAATGGAGTAACCAGGATGGAGACTTGTGCTAGCCAGTGACAGCAACTGCATTTTCAGTTCCAAACAGGAGGAAATAAAATGAGGTAGAATTAATGAAGAGCATCCATGGGGTTCACATCCAGAAATCTAGTGTTTCTTACAGGAAATATGAGAGGGGACGTGTAAGGAAAGGCACCAGTTCTCTGGAAAATGGCATGTTGCAAAAGGGAAGGAGTTAGGCCGAAACTGCTCTTACTCCCCCGATGAAATCTTTAGAACGGCAAAAACTCTTTGAAAGAGGTGCACCTTTTGCTCTATTTTTTTCTGAATCTAGCTTCAATTCAGACTAACCCAAAGGATGTTTCTATACATGTTGAAAGCTGGTGAAGAACAAACAAGATATTGAAACGACAAAGGAGCACAGTCCAGGTTTCGCCGAGATACACCACAAAGCCGTGCCATTCCGGGCGGCTTCCTGCAGCCCCTCCTGGCTGGCACAGGTGGGCGCCATCCACTGATAGCTGCAACGAGAAATAATTGAGAAAACAAAACCCCAGCAAGACTGTATTTCTAGCACTATTCTGTAATGATAACGTGGATTCCAGAGGAAATACAGAGGGATTCAAAAACTGAACCTGGCAGCCTTTGAAGCACGAGGAGTAAGGCGGGGGGCTGAAAACCCAGAATTTATTTATAAAAACTCTGTATTGATTCTCACACGTTTAGACTTCAGTCACCTTCAAAGTACTTTCCAGTTGATGTGATACACCTATGGAGACATTTTTTCCCCACTGCTCCAAACTGTTTTTGAACTCATCTATTTTGATGCCTTTCAGAGCTTCGGCTGTTTTTTGTTTCACCTCTTCCACATCAGCAAAATGTTTCCCCTCGAGGACTTTTTTCATCTAGGGAAACAAAAAAAAAAGTCGCTTGGGGTGGAGGTGAGATTGGGTGAACAAGGAAGATGAGACACGTTTCACACTGTTTTTGGTCAAAAACTGTGAAACACTCAGCACGATGTGGGCAGGTGTGCTCGTAAGTCACCTGTCATGAAATGGGCAAAACACATTGAAAGAAACATCACAAAACATTCACTGAAACTGAACACGGCCTCTCACAACAACACCAGCTGGTACACTGGTATGGATGGGTTCCCAGAACACTCCCTAGTGGGGGAAGCCTGTCCTACAAGGGGCCTGCCCTCCGGAAGGTGATGTTGGGGTTTTCTTTGGGGCCCCCTCATACAAGCTTGCTCTGTAGGCGTTTGCAGGCAATGCATGCTGCTGATAAGGTTTTGGGGTGGAAAGACAGGCACTTCTAGAGGAACTGCTCAGCAGGTACTGCCGTTTCTGGGTTTCTGGCTCCTGGCTTCTCCTGCGAACCGTGTCTGCTCACCCCTTGGCAGCTGGCTCATCATAAATTCCAGTTCAGCTTTGGTTCCTAATTCTTGACTAATTCTGGCTCTATTTTGCTGCCTTTTTCAAGCTAAGTCAGTAACCATGGCCCTTTGTGCTTAAGGAGCAGCTCACCTCTTTCTTCTTCCATGATTGCCGTAAAAACGAGAGCTCAGCGCGCGTCCTTTTATAAATGGGGCAGGCTTTCCTCTCAGGTGCATTATCTTCCCCTTCGTCACACTGGAGATTACCTGTCAGTGTCTGCCCATCTCCGGAGCCCTGTGAGCTCCCTTTGCCCTGCAATTCGTCCTCGTCACTCTGGCATTTCCCTGCCTCCGAGATCCGCAAAATCCAGGCTATTTCACTGTACGTGCCACTCACATTCCATTTATAAATTGGTACAGCGAGGGCAGCCAGCTCTGCATGAGGGACCACACTGTTCCCTTGCATTGATCCTATTTTTCCAAGAAACATTGATTAAAAAAAAATATATATATATATGATGCATGTTAGGCTAGAATCGCATGTAGTGAAGAGAGGATGGTGGGGACTGTAATCACAAAGTTGGGGAATCTATAGGTTGTGCCTTTTGAAAGAGAACCCAGGCGCCGACACAAAGTGTGCTGCTCCCTGTGATGCTGGGACCACACCCCGAGTCACCCCGCATACAGTGTGTCCCTGAGCAGGCCACAGTCAGCTTTGTCCCATTCCGCATGCGCGACAAGATCGGGGATATCGGTGATGTATCTCCTGGACCTGAAACGTCTGGTCTCCGGGATGGGGCGCAGAGTAGAGGAAACCTTACAGAAGGGGTTTCAGAATGTGGGGGCTGCTGCATCCCCACAGACACAGGAGCAGGGCAGACGGGGGGGGGGTGCTGAGCGACGGAGCCAGGGGAGAACTGAGTTCCTGGTCCAATGTGGCAGCCACCAGCCACACCTGGTGCCCGAACGTGGAGAACGCGACTATTCCAAACTGACGGGGGCTGCAATTGTAAAGTGAGTACTGGATAGCAAAGGCTCAGTACTAACCCAAACAAACAGGAATGAAATATATGACCTCAATATTTTACTCTTTTGGATACATTGGGGCATATAAAGTTGTGATCAAAATTTATTTCATCTGTTTTCTTCTCGCTTTTTTTCAATGGGTTGACTGTAAGATTTAAAACAACATCTGTGACTCCCACTGTGTGTCCATTGGACAGAGCTGGACCCGAGCACGAAATAATCTTAGGCAGAGAGAAGCTAAAGTCAGCACCTCAAGGGCACTGAATGCCTGACTAAGTGATTCACGTAATATTTGCCAGGTGGTGGGAGTTCATTGATTTTTGACGAGAGGAATAAAATGAAACACCAAAGGGAGATTAATTTAGTGGCAGGGGCATATATCAATTTCCTGTTTCTAATTCAGGATAAAACATGGCTCCGAACCTTAATGATAATTCATTTTCTAGCTTTCCAGTTGGAACTGTGCCAAAGGGAAAAAATGATTTGTGTCCCCACGCTTATTTACTCATTTTCAGATAGATCCTAGGTGGATGAATGCACCATATTTTCCGTAATAGAAACCTTGTTACCTGTCCCCGAATCACTTAGGCTGGCATCTTTTTGATACATTTTACTGACGGTGGAGGAGGAAGGTGAATCCAATGGCCTCACCGCTCACAGGGCTGGCTCTGCTGCCCGTCGCACTGCACACAGTAGGCGCAGAGAAAACGCGTGAAGGAGAGTGTGCCCCAGTCGTAGCCTCCGGGATGGTATTACCTCGTACTTTTAATGCTTCCAAAATTTATGCCTGGATTTCTCCATACTTTGAATACCTAGCGGTGGGTGTTCTTTCAAATGAGATACCGTATCCCCCCCAAATTATTTTATCAAAGTAAATATCCAGCTGATAAATTAACATGTGAAGGTTTGCTAAGCTTAATCTGATTGTCCCGTTTTCAATTAAGATAAGTGGTTGAGTCATTTTAATCACTCTTTGCATTTATTTCTATGCTCTCATTAAAAAAAATTATTTCCATATGGACCATAGAATTCTGGGCCTGCAGAATCCACCCAGTGGGAACAAAACGTAACTCTCATCAAATCCCTTCCAATTTTTTTTCCAGATGATGATGAGAACAAACTCGACAAGTTCCAGAACAATACCAATGAGACTTTATCACAGTTTTGTTAAAATTGTAGCATTTTAAATCTTCACAGTTGTGGAAAGATCCCATTTTGAAACCTGATACTTGAATTCATTTAGTCTACCCTTATTTACCTCAGTAACGCTGTGTAATTTTTTTCACATGGTATACCTATTTCTTTTTAAATTATATTTGTATGCACTTTATATTTTTCAAACTATCTGAAAGGATTTTTGTGTATGGAAATGCACAGTGCTGTAATGAAGAACAGTTACTTTAATAGTTACGTTATATATGACTTCATTACTGAACTCTCATTACTTCTGAGAGCTTTTCTGTTTGTCCTTTTAGTGTGCACCATGAGTCTGTAAGTAATCACGATGGTTTATTCTTCCCAATATTTATGTCTCCTGTTCATGTTGACTCCTAAACGGATAGGCATCTAGAGCAACATTAACCAACAGCGATGGTAAAAATCACTGAGGTATTTTCTAAGATTTGTGGATGATACTCTATTAATTATGATTTGTGTTGTTTTTATATGATTTTTCTCTATCATCTCATAGTTGTATGAATTTGTTACTGGTTTAGTAACAATATTGCAAGTAACAGAAGTTAATGAGAAGTCTTTCAGAATTAATTCAAAGCTGTCATATGCTTTTTCTCCCTTTAATTATTAGTGTAATGATTTATTATTGTATTTCTGCTAATATTAAATTGTTCTTCAGTTATTGTATGGTGTTCACAATGCATTGCTCTTCTAATATAATGCTAAAATCAAGCTGTTCAAATTCTGGTCGGGATGCCCACATACACATTTGAAGACACTGTGTTCTTTGAATTGCTTCGACTAGATTCGATGTCAGCCTTTTGTTGGATGTTTAAGAGAGAATAGAAAATACTTAATTGTTATTTTTAATCCCCTTTCATGATTTGGAATGAGAATTTTCTGTTCTTTATAAATTTGAGAGAACTTGTCCTTAACTTCACTATAGACTTAATGCCTTCTTGTCATGCTCGACTACAATTTTTTATTAGTTAATTTTGCACTATACTGTCCATTAGAAATAGAATTTTATATATTTTTAATTTTTTAATTTTAAAGGTCATTAACTTATTATTTTTCTACTTTAGTTTGTTTATTATGGCTGCATATTATTCTATTTTCATAATATATAATTTTCTTGTTTTTGTAGCTTTTTGAGGTAAAGTCGATATACAATAAACTGCATCTATGTGACATACACAATTTCATGAACTTAGACATATGCATACACCTGTGCTGTCATCACCATAATGAAGTAATAAACATACCTAACACCTGCAAAGGTTTCCTTGTGTGTGTGTGTGTGTGTGTGTGTGTGTGTGCATGTGTGATAAGCATACTGACCCAGCTCTGCCCTCTTAACAAGTGCCCCACACAACAGTGTTAACTTCAAGTGCTGTATTTGTCATAGTGCAGGACTTTTTCATCTGGTACAGCTGGGACTTTATCTCCGTGGAACACACCTGCCCATTTCCCCCTTGCTCACAGCCTAGCAACAGCCACTCTAGCTTCTGTCTCTGTAAGTCTACAGTGTTAGACTCCTCCTGTGAGTGGCATCCCTGCCTGTCTGTCCTGTGGGATTGATTCCTTCTCCGAGCAGAAGGCCCTCCAGGCCCACTGCTGTTTCCTCAAAGGGAAGGATTTCCTCATAGCAAATGAAACAGTACAAGGACTAAAAAGGCAGCCTACAAAATGAAAAAAAAAGTTTGCAAATAATATATCTGATGAAAAGTTAACCTCCAAAATGTATAAGAAGCTCATATAACTAAATAGCAAAATAATTAAATTAGAATGGGTCAGTTTAAATATACAAAGCACTTGAATAGACATTTCTCCAAATAAAAAAAAAAGACAAACAAATGGCCTCCCCCCAAAAACCTACTCAATATCACTAATGATCAAGAGAATGGAGATCAAAACCACAATGGGATACCACTCATGCATGCTAGAATGGCTGTTATTAAAAAAATATAATTGTTGGCAAAGATGTGAAGAAACTGGGATTCTTGTAGGCCATTGGTGGGAATGTAAAATGGTGCAATTGCTATGGAAGCTTCCCCCAAAATTAAAAAAGTAGAACTACCATATGATGAAGTCCAGATTTTAAAGAGATAGCTACACTCCCATATTCACCGTACCATTGTTTACAAATAGCCAAGAAAAGAAACAGCCTAAATGTTTATCAGCAGCTGGATGGATAAAGAAATTATATTACATACATACAATGACATCTTATCCATTAGTTTGTTTTGCTGTTTTATTATTTCTTTCTTTGTGTCCTATTTGTTCCATCACCACACAGAGGGAGTCTGCCTGGACCCCATCTTTATTCATCTGCCTATATTTGTGCTCCTGTTCCCACTATTGGTCACAGAAGCCAGGAGCACTGTTCTTGATATTTGGGGGACACGTCTATCAATTGTCAGTGGAGTTCTATCTGAGAACACTGCCCATGCTTGTGGCCATTTCCATCGATTGATGATCTCCAGGGAATGAAGCGGGTTCATGTGAAATAATAACTCTGTTCCCATTGTTGGTCTTTTGAATTTGGGGTTTCACCAGGTTTCAGGTTTGCTTTAAAAATTCACCAGGAAAATACAGGAGTGTGCTCCCACTTGTACCACCCTCAGAAATACGTTGATATTTAGCATTCTCTTGCCTAGTTTCAGCTCTTGTGCAAGCTTCCTCCTGTTTTTGATTTTCTTTCTTTTCTATTGTGTTGTTTAGGGGAGAAGAGAAACATAGGAAAAGTCATGGCCAATTCACTGATCTCTTGCAGAACCAACTTACATTTGTAACCAATTTAGTCAGGCTTCTGGCATCAACAAGCTTGTCTTGCAGTTACAGCCTTTGTTTCTCTAAGCCAGGCTGGCGCGGTGTCGCCCTGCTAGCCACCCTGGAGCCTACAGTGAGTGCACGCAGGCTTCGACACGCATTTGGAGCTAGCTCGTCGAACCTGGTCCTGCAATCTTGGATCAGTAGCCAGGGGGTTTGCCTCAGACAGGGCTGGTATATATAAAACGTAGCAATCAAAATGTTCATTATTTGATGTACAATAAAAAGGCATTCTAAAGAAAAAGAAGAGAAGAATCATTGGAGGCACAGAAGGAAGCAGAGCTGAAGATAAGCAAGAAGCCTTTGGAGTTCCTCATGGCCTACTGGCTACCAGTGTTCTGAGATATACATTTTTCTTATAATAAATCCATTAATTTTGCAAATATGAGGCTGACTTGGGTTAAGAAAGAGTCCAAACATATGTACCATATGTGATCTCTACCTACTTAATATCAGATTTTCCTGTAATCTGTCTTCCAAGACCCTCCTCCCTTCAGTCTGATACCTAAGATACCCGCTCTGCCTGCTCTGGAACTTTCTGGCAACCAAAGGATCTGTGAAACTATTAACGCAGGGAAACACCATAATTCACTGTGAAATATCACTCTAAGGCCTAAGACGTTGTGATCATTCATAAAGTAATTACATCCATAAAAAGTCAATACCTCCCTGAAGACCGTTGCAGCGCACTAAGATTTATGTGTTTTCCACATTCTGCGAGTAAAGTTAACCCACCGGCAGCACAGGACAAGTCTGGATGGGCCAAGGGATGGGATGAGGCTTCAAAATCATTCCACCGTTCCCTTAGCCTTTCAGCTAACCATTTCTAAAAGATTCGTACACAATACCTGGAACCACCTACAATGGTAGGATGGTGGTTCATCACTTGTGGGTGGAAGTGTACCTTGGGGCCCTTAGGAAATCGTGCAGGAAGATTTCTGATTCATGAACTAAAAATTTCTGTCTGAGAAGGAGATGCTCAAGTCTGTACTTCTGGAATTTATTTTATTCCCCTACCTCACCATCTGCTTACAACAAGAGAGATGTTATCCGTATAATGGTTTTATTTAATTCTTTAGTCATATTGTTTCTCCCTTTGTCATCTATCATTCCTAAATATTTTGGAATTGCAGACTCCTTGTAATTTACTTAAATAAATGTTAAGTTAAAACCATTTTCAGCCACCACATCCTAATTTGGAAGTTGGAAAACTTATGTTTACCGTAGAGAACTATCAAGAAGATTGAGTAAGCTTCTTATGTAAATACAATTGTCAGATTCTGTGTGTCTGCTTCTTTCTCCTTTCATTGGTGGGGGAGCCTTCCTCAACCACTGGGTGTGTCAATTCAGGCCAATTTTCTTTGTTGGTCGTGTGGACCCAGAGTTGCCATGGCCCAGCTGACACTTACTTCCGACGGTTCCTGAAGAGGAACAGGTGTTGACAACAATACATTTGGATTTAGGTGAAGGGCAAAGGGTAGGTTCTTTGTGAGGACCAGCGGAGGTCAGACTAGTAAGCAACACCTTACTTCAGTTAACACTAGTGGAGGGTTGACTTGGCTCTTCTGAAATTCTTTCACATTTTGTCTTGGGGACTTGGGGGAACTTAAGGTTGAGGTTGGCATCTTACTTAAATGAAAGCTTTGCTTAAAACTCAGTTGTGGAGAGGAGAGAATTTGTGCTTCGGGGCTCCATACGATTTTATGTAACTGCAGGTGTCTCTTGTCATGAGGACTTCTCTCCAGGAACTACGTATGTTTTTTCCCTTTTCTCCGATCTCAGTTGATCAGAAAGGTTTAGATGGTAATTACTGAAGACTCCTTCCAAGGTGGATCTAGACTTAGAAAACTTATCACTACACTGGAGAAGCCTATTTACCACCTGAAGAAACGCAAACCCTTTCTGCAAACACCTTCTCAACTCCCAAGGGAGAGAGGCAGGGGGGAATGAAATCAACCCTCCCAGTGAGGCTGGCAGTTGGGGAGGGCCCTCCCTGTGGCCTGGCTTTTCAATGGCTGCCTCTATTACCCTGCTCAGAGGATGAACACTCCACCTGGGTTGTGTCTCGTTTACTGAATGACAATTGGTGGCTCAGCAAAGGGTCCCAGGGGTCAGGCATTTAAAACAGCACTTTGAGCATTGCATCATTACAATGATTATTGATCCCCCACTTAATGTTTATATAACGTTGGCCAAGCCTTTTGCCCTTTATGTGGCATAGAGCTTGACAGTGCCACCTGTTGTATTCTCTAAATAAAGACCTATTTTCTAAATAGAAATGCAACTGGATTTTAACCTAAAGGTCAATCTCATTGTTGAGGCAGAATTATAAATGAGGCTATCTTAGAGAGAAAATAATCAACTATTAATTATTTAAAGTGCTTAATGATGCATGAAATGTGCTACTTTTCCAAGTGCACTTCTAGTTAAATATGCACAGATGATAAAAGCCCTGGTATCTAAATCAGCAATTAATTTCAAATCAAATGATATTTGAAGTTCAGCACTTCGCACTTCTATTTTTTAAAACCTAAAGGTTTAGAGGAATAGATGCATTGCCTTCACATTGTATTTATAGTGGCAAATTTCAGTAAAATGCACCTGTTTATTTTAAAAAAGAAAGAGCATATTCTTGTAAAAGCTTTAGAAATCCAAAGTAAATTTAAGTCAATATCATTTGAAAGCAACTGAATTAGATTTTGGAATGTTATGTTCAAATTTCTTCAGTAACAAGATTAGAATAAATGCTAGTAAAATATGAAAAAGGATGAGGTCACTATGTCTAAATATTGTACCCAGTGTAGGTTAAAATGTAGACATTTGAAAAACACAATTAACCTTTGAAAAGAAAAAAAGCCACATCCACATTAGGGAATGGGCTAACTTAACTAATGAAAATTTATAGCACTGTGATGTTTGCAAAGAAAAATTCTCTCTCGTTTGAAATGTCAGAATAATCTCAGATCTCCTGTTAAGCAATTTGTTAAACTCTAAATGGGAATAAATATTACATTCGACAATTGAAAAAGCTCAAGTAGAATGAAATTGTTGAAGTGCGTTGTCAAAGTGTTTCTCTTTTAATTTCCAACATCTGTTTGTTTGCTGATTAAATTATTTATTCATCCTTTTAATCACTCCTTCAGCAAATCAAATCTCTTCAAAGTACAGAGGCACTGAACTAGACTTGATGACATTCACAATGAGTAAATGAGATCTCTGTCTTCACAGCCCTCCCAATCTCGAAAGTAACACCCGTAAGACAATCATTTAAATGACATGATAATTGCATTAGTAGATGACTACTCATTTCATCCTTCTACCAGTCACCCATCCTTTGGTTAACACAAGTCCACTTTTATTCTGGTACCAAATAAAGGTCATGTTGTCCCAGCCCCACTTGTTACTAGGAGCAGGTGATGCTGGGCACAGGTAAGGGCAAAGGTGTAAGAATTCTGGGAAACCAGTGTGGGGGAGTCAGAGCATGTCCTTCCCTCAGAGTGGAATGCAGTCATGATGGCTGGGGCCTCCCCACTGTCCTGAAGTGGGAAGTAACCTTGAAGACAAGCGTCATGTTCTGGGATGATGGAGCTGAAATAAGGAAGGGGTCTGAGACAGACCACCTCTGTACCCATGTTGTGAACTGGAGAAAGACACTCCCACTTGATGGTCAGGTGTCATGTTAGAGAACTGAACCCAGCCTGGGGGTTCACTTATCATAAGCTGGTATTTTATAACTGATCACATGATTCACTCAACGTGATTCTAGTGTGAAGGAGATTTCATGGCAAAAGAAAATGGTCTCCTCTTACCTTCTATGTCAAGGACAACAAAGAAATGCAGGTAATAACAGCAAAACAAACAAACAAACAGACCAAAACCCATAACATTGAGTCAGATACATGCTTTTAAGAAATCCTCATGGTGGTCCCAAACCAAGAGCAACAATCCAGAGGAAGACATTAAGTAAGGTTTCACCATGGAGTCATGACTGCAGAATGTTGATGAAAGGGTGTTTTGGAGAGTGCTCCTGGAGAGGATGAATCCAGGCAGAGGGGTGGAGGGGAGTGGTATGTTTTTCAGGCAGTGTCATTGTTACTGTCTGTTTGCCAGAGAGGGCACTGGGGGCTTTGCTGTGAGCTGGGAGAGAGGCAGGAGTGGGAATAGCCAGGTATCAAGGGTTGTGTGCTGGGAGGTGCTGGTCCGTCACCCGTGGACTTGTGTTGCCAGAAGTTCACATAAGTGCATGGAAAAGCTGGCATAAAAGTAAAGTTAGAAGATGATTATTGAGATTTCCAGAATTAAATATGATTTTAAAACACCCTGAAGGATTTGTTTGTTTTCCATGAAATGTTGAGAATCTTTTTAATTGTTCCATAAAATAATAACAGATGTTATTTTGGTGTGCAATCTGTGCAAGGCACTGCCAAGCCCTTTGTACTGATTGGTTCATTCAACCCTAAAAGCCATGCTGTAGGCAGCAGGCTTGGTGCTGGTATGTACCCCATGACGCTCAGGAAAGATAGGTCTCTTGGCCAAGAACACATGGCTGGGAAGCGGAAGAGCCAGGATTTGGATCTTCAGCACCATGGAAATTGGTCAAACTCCATGAATTAGAGACTATGACATTAGGTCATAGTCAAGGAAGAAGAGCTTACATTAATACAGCACTTAAGATTTTAGAAGACCAAGGTCATACTTAATTTTCATTACCACCCTGTGACTTCACTCTTTTTACCACTTTTCCACAAAGAGACTGACACACATGGGTTGGGACTTGAGCCCCAGGTTTCCGACTTCCTCCTTTCTACCCTCAACATGTGTACAGTCAGCTCAGCCATCAGGTTGCTTCATTGCTAGCTCTGAGGCTTTGACTACTGGTCAGGTTCTATCAGGGATTATTCTCTTTCCAGAATGGCCATGTTATGTATTAAGCAATCATAATTCCCAGGCATGGTCTCAAAACAGAAGCCTCAGGCAGTCCTCTCCACAGAAGGCAGAAATGGACCCCTGCCAGGGACCCACTTTGAGAAGTTTCCAAGCACCAGAGGATGGGGCCTCTGGCTGCATTCTGTCCTGTTCTTTTGAGCCCCACGCAAGGGTTTCCAGCCAGGTCCTTTCTTCCCGGGCTCTGCCCAAGGCCACTCTCTTCCTGGTAACCCTTTGGAATTCTTTGTGACTTGGGGGATCTGACCATCTGTTATGTTAAGAGGCATCTGTGCTTGCAAAATAACTATTGCCTATTTCCTATCTTTCTATTTGAAAATAGCTGATTTTGGAAGTGCAAGTAGAGATTTTCTGCTGCATTATTAAACCACTCTGGGAAGGAAAATTCATTCATCATTTACCAGTTAGAGGCAAATGACTTAATATTTAATATTATTTAAATGGAAGTATTTAAGCATAGTTTTCCCCCCAGATGTTTACCCTGGTGCTGAAGCAGTTCCCAAGTTGGTAACTAGTTTTCTCATACACTTGAGTCTGCGTGAGCCTCTGAGGACTGGTAGCTTCTCATCAAAACAGGGAATGTCGACTGGGTACTTGGACTCTTCCATGAGGTGTTCATTCTGTGGAAAGAGGACTCAGGCACAGGAGGGTGGGGGGCAGGGATGGGGCTAGTGGGGACTGTGGGCTTTCAGAGCAAAGCAGTGGGGCTCCTACGTATCTGTCACCTCCTAGCTTCTTAGAAGAGCAAATAAATGGGACTTTGGAGCTGCCATTGGAGCCCTAATCTCTGGGGACAGTTGGAGGATTATTTTTTTGTTTATTCCACAGACACTATGGGGTGCCAATAATCTGTCAGGGACTGTCCTGGGCACTGAGAATACAGGGGCACACAAGCCCAGTGAGACTCCACCTCATCCTGGAAGGCATGAAGTCATAATCCCAGACTAGACCAGTAGTAGGAGGGAGGAGATGCCCAGGATGTAACAGACAGTGACTCATGGCAGGAAAGAGGTGGGGACAGCTGGGATTCCTCAGGGAATGTGACTGAGGGGGAGGGGCATGTGCTTTCTCTTTAAGAAGGAGGTTCATACCCTGCACTTGAGAATGAACAGGGAGGAAGAGGCAGGAAGCTCAGAGACATGTACCCAGGGGTGTATGTCCAGTTTCTGTAAGGTAAACCAACCAACACAGACACACAAATGGGAGCAGAGCGGGACGCTCAGGGGCCTCGGATGGGGCTTGAGAAGGGATAGAGTGAGCAGCTGGGAGCCTGGGCTTGCATGGATCTGCCTAGGGCACCTGGGGCTGGTCACAGGAACAGCAGCTGTGACAGAAGCCCGAGTGCGCCTGCAGAGCTGTGTGGCACCTGCCCACCGCTCAGCCCTGCACCACCTGCATCACATTTGACTCTCACAATGACCCCCAGGGACTCCGTTTTTATGAAACCAAGATGTCCTCACTTTCTCTCTGAAAAGAGAGGTAATAGGAAATCAGTTGCCCTGTTTTCAGTTGGCCACTGTGCTACAAGGACCCCTGTCCTGTTGTCCCTTGACAACACCCTACAGGTGCCGGGGTATTGCTTCCTGGCTCCTTGTAGGGGAGCCCTCTCACCCCTCACAGTAACCAGTGGTGCTTGCCCCTCACACAAGTGATCAGCTGAGGGCTGCAGACAAGTTCCATGAGACACCATGATTCCATCCACAGAAGCATCCTTCCCTGGGCATTAAGACCCCTACCTTGGTTGGCCCTAAGATTGTGAAAACTCAAAGTCCTCCCGTGGACCACTGGTTTGGGCCTGTGCACACATGATGTACTGCTTGCCAGGGTACCGCACCTCACTGTGCAGGTGTGTCACCAAGGTGTTCACTCACCAGAGCTTATGCAGGTTACTGCACAGTTCCATTAGACCGGCTGTGTCACCCAGATGAGACCGATGTGCCCCACGGTCCATTTCTATCTTTTTTGCCATACAATGTGCTTCTTGGTCTGGTGCATCACTGTGTGGGGGTGCCATATTCCCTACATCCTCGCATCACTTTTGCCATATTCTGTGCCTTAGAAACTAGTTCCTAATTCCAGCCCCCAGCCAAAGACGAGGTATTCTATGAGGGTGAGATCACCAGGGGGCAAATATCTGAGGGGATATTAGACACGTCTGCACTTGGCCACTTTCACTTCTTCTGTTGACCCTCAGATACTTGTCTGCTGGAGGCAAAGCAAGCAGATCACTGGGCCCTGCTCCAGCCCAACCCCCTCTTCCTTCGTCAGCCTTCCAGGGGCCGCCTCCAGTGCTCACTCCCAGGGAAGTTCCCAACCTTCCCCTCCCCACCAGCACCAGAAGTAGTCTTGTGGAATTTTATTTACCCCTTTTTCGTTATTTTTTCGCACTCTCTGTTTATTTACTCAAATGTATCCATAAATATCCAGTATTAGGGTGCCAACTATTTGAACTCAAGCACAATATAGACAGAGATCCAAACTGGATTATGGAAGGCATCATAAATTTAAGAGATTTGGACCCTCCCTAAGCCCCTTCAGGTCTGGCTGTCACTGTGCTGTTTATTCCGAGGAAGCTTCCCGTCCAAGTCACCCACACTTTCTCAGTTTGTATTACTTTGTCTACCTCATCCAATTGCTTTCATTTAGCCAAGAATCATTTTCACCAAATTGTGGTGGATTTTACTTTCCTAAGCCAATGACCAGTTCTCTTTGCAATTGTTGTGCAACTTCTTACCTGCCTCTGAAGCAATGGCCCACTCTGTCCATGCTGAAGTGCAGGCTGGTTTGGCCTCTGGGACACCACGTCCTTTCCTGGGCTTCCTCCTGCCAGATGAGATGTTCCTCTCCTAGTGTCCTTTGTGGCTTCTCTGAGGTCCAGAAGAAATGTGGGGACACCCCAGTGATCAGTTCAAGATCTTCTTCCCTACCATAACCGCACTCTTTTCTCAGTCGATTTTGTCTAATCCAGTGACACTAAGTGATGGAGACAGAAGACCACATTATTGCCAACAACATACCCATGCTCCCTCAACACAGCCTAGGAAAACCTTCCAAATTGTGAGCCGCCAGCTGGGCTTCCTCTGGGGACAGGGCCCTCATTAACTCAGAAAGCCACACTCTCTGTGAGTTCAATTTCTGACCTGATGGCAGACCCAGCTAGGGCTCGCTAGAGAAAATAAGGCACACTGGTCCTTGCCTCTCTTAGCTTTCCTAGCTGCATCAGATGTTTGTCCTGGTGGGTTTGTCCGAGGGGGGTTTTCTCCAAGACCCCACCCCCACGCAACGCATTGTGAGTTCCCTCTGACAATAGCTTATCCCCTTGAAAGAGTCCCACATGTTACACCTCCTAAAAAATCTGCTTCAGACACATGGCTGGACTTTCTAAATAATGCGAATGAAATAAAGTGTTCATTGTATTCACGACCTTTTCCCAATTTCTAAATGGCGTGTGACTGCTGGAGAGGAGCTGATTGTACTTGCTGCCCTGCGCAGAAATGTAACCTTGCCCTCGGGTTTATTAAGCAGATTATCATTGCAATCTGAGGCTAACTATTAGCATGTGTTTAGGCAAAACTGCTCTGTTTCACAATATTAAGCAAAAGAAATGGATTCATAATTGCAAAGTAAGCTCTAGT
This sequence comes from Carollia perspicillata, assembly GCA_004027735.1. Classification (NCBI taxonomy): domain Eukaryota; kingdom Metazoa; phylum Chordata; class Mammalia; order Chiroptera; family Phyllostomidae; genus Carollia; species Carollia perspicillata. The sequence continues at coordinate 39,449 of PVKM010003549.1, read as the reverse complement.
TTAATAAATTCTTTGTTTTAATAAAATATATCTATGCCTACACACAGACAATATTTTTTTTAGAAAATAGGTAAAACAGCATTTTACAGATTCTTATTGCCAATTTAATCAATTATTTTAAGCATATTCTGTCTCGGAACTCTTCAAGCAGTTAGTTCATGTTTATCTTGCTTCTGTGAAAGAGAGAAAGCATTTAGGGCCATCAGGGAATGGATTCCAAGGTCAAAGGAAAAGTGAAAGAATTGCAACAGCAGTATTCTTTGGCCCTTGTGGGCACAAAGTGTGCCAACCCAGTGGGACCCTGTCACCTGTGAGTGGTGCTGTTAGGGCCCGGGGAGTGGGGAATCCATGTGCTTTGCTCAGTAACCAGTGGGAGCCCCAGTTGAAATGAGCCCTTGAATGTTGTGGTAAAAACACAGAGCTTGTGGGTTACTGTTTCTACAGACAGGTTTTAGCTGTGACTAGGAAGCATTCTAGAACACGGGTGGCCTTTGGAATTAGATGGGGGGTTTGACCTTAGCACTCTAACATTTGACTATTTTGCCATATTATACATTTCACTGAACCAAACTGTCCTCTGCTATGAAATAGAAATGCTGTATGTCCACCTTGTGAGGGACAGGACTGGAACCTCGGAGGAAAAGAAAATGCTCTTCCAGGGCTCTCTCTGTGCCATGGTAGTCACAGGAAACCTGCCAGATCAGAAAGGAGCCAGCAGAGGGGACAAAGGACTGGACTCACAGTCATGAACATGCCTAAGCCAATGCCACTGCTTTGAGCAACTTTTACTTGCCGTAACAACCAAGCAAGCAAAATAGGACCAGAGACATTGAAATTAAGAACAAACTGACAGTAAGCAGAGGGGAGCTGGGAGGGGATAATGGGGGAAAAGGGGAAAGAGTTTTCAGGAACAGTCCATCTATAAAGAACACATGGACAAAACCAAAGGCGGGTAGGATCAAGGGTGGGAAGTGGGAATGGCTGGGGCGAGGGGAGGTCGTAGGGGGAAAATAGACAACTGTACTTGAACAACAATAAAAAATAGTGAAAAAAATGAAATTAAAAAGAAAAAAGAAGTAAATGAAGGAAAAAAGGGAATAGGTTACTGTCTCAAAGGCTTTTGGTGTTATTCCCATGCAAGTCTTTATTCACTTATTTATTTATTTTACTATACTAAACATATTTACTGAATTTATTGGGGTGACATTGGTTGATAATATTATATAGGTTTTAGGTGTATAATTCCATAACACACAATCTGTATACCGTATTGTGTGTTCACCACCCCAAGTCAAGTCCTGGCTTACCCCTACTTCCCCTACTCCCTTTCCTTCTGGTAATCACCATGATGCTGTGTGTCTGTGAGTTTTTTTTTTTTTTTTTTTTGCTTAATTTCTTCACCTTTTTCATACAGATCCCCAACCCCCCTCTCCTCTCACAGCTGTCAGTTTGTTCTCTCTCTATATCAATCTGTTTCTTTTTTTTCTTTTAAATATATTTTATTGATTATGCTATTACAGTCATCCTATTTTCAGCCCTTTATTTCCCTCTGCCTTGCACCCCCACTCCAACCTGCATTCTCCCCTTGAGTTCATGTCCATGGGTCGTGCATATAAGATCTCTGGCTTCTACATTTCCTGTAATATTTTTAATCTCCCCTGTCTATTTTGTACCTACCATGTATGCTTCTTATTCCCTGTACCTTTTCCCCTGTTTTCTCCCCTCCACCACCCTGCTGATAACCCTCCATATGATCTCCATTTCTGTGATTCTTTTCCTGTTCTAGTTGTTTGTTTAGTTTGTTTAGTTTTAGTTTTAGTTTTTTTCAGGTTCGGTTGTTGATAGTTGTATTTGTTGTCATTTTACTGTTCATAGTAAAATGTTCATAGTACTGTTCATAGTAAAATCATCTTTTTCTTAGATAAGTCCCTTTAACATTTCATATAATAAGGACTTCGTGATGATGAACTCCTTTAACTTGACCTTATCTTGGAAGTACTTTATCTGCCCTTCAATTCTAAATGATAGCTTTGCTGGATAGAGTAATCTTGGACGTAGGTCCTTGACTTTCATGACTTTAAATACTTCTTTCCAGCCCCTTCTTGCCTGTAAGGTTTCTTTTGAGATATCAGCTGATGGTCTTATGGGAACTCCTTTGTAGGTAACTATCTTCTTTTCTCTTGCTGCTTTTAAGATTCTCTCCTTCTTTTTAATCTTGGCTAATGTAATTATGATGTGCCTTGGTGTTGCTTCCTTGGATCCAACTTCTTTGGGACTGTCTGAGCTTCCTGGATTTCCTGGAATTCTATTTCCTTTGCCAGATTGGAGGACTTCTCCTTCATTATTTTTTGAAATAGGTTTTCAATTTCTTGCTCTTTCTCTTCTCCTTCTGACACCCCTATTATTCAGATATTGCAATGCTTAAAGTTGTCCCGGAGGTTCCTAAGCCTCTCTTTATTTTTTTGAATTTGTATTTCTTTATTCTGTTCTGGTTGAATGTTTATTTCTTTCTTCTGGTCCAAACCATTGATTTGAGTCTTGGTTTCCTTCCCATCACTGTTGGTTCCCTGTGCATTTTCCTTTAATTCACTCTTCATAGCCTTCACTCTTTCCTCTATTTTGTGACCATACTCAACCAACTCTGTGAGAATCCTGATTACAAGTGTTTTGAACTATGCATATGATAGGTTGGCTATCTCTTCATTGCTTAGTTGTACTTTTCTGAAGCTTGATGTGTTCTTTAATTTGGGCCATATTTTTTGGTCTCTGTGTGCCTCTTACATAGAAAGGGGCAGAGCCTTAGGTATTGGCCAGGGTGGGGTAACCCACATTGCGGTGTTTTGGCTATGTCTGTGGGGAGGGGTCTGAGAGGGAACAATGTGATTTGCTCTGCTCTCACCAGCTTTCAATCACTTCCTCTACTTCCCAAAAGCAAATTGGGACCTTCTGGTGCTGATTCTCCAGGTGGGTGGTTTTGTGTATGTTCTAGGACCCTGTGGGTCTCTCCAAAGAACTCTCCTGTGAGGCTGGGAGTTTCTCCTGCCACCACAACCCCTACAGGTTTTTTCAGTCAGGTTTTAAGGCTTTATTTCCCCAACCTGGAACCCTGGGTTGTGCAGTCTGTCTCTCTCCCCATTCATTCCTCCCAGTTTATCCACATGCCAATGTGGGACTTCCTGTTCCTCCAGCTGCTGCCTCATCAGGAGTCCTCTCTGCCCCAGCTGCCCATCTCTGCCCCTTCTACCAGTAGGGATGGATGTTTCTTCTTTAGCTTCTTGATTGTTGGACTTTCATACAGTTTGATTTTCTGGCAGTTCTGATTATTTTTTGTTTTTAAGTTTGTTGTCCTTCTTTTGGTTGTGGGGGGAGGCCCAGTGCATCTACATATGTGTCCATCTTGGTGAGTCAGCTAATTGAGTCTGTTTCTATTTTGTGTCTTTGTTTCTTTTGTTCATTAGATTCTACATATAAGTGAAATCATGTGGCATTTATCTTTTTCTGATGGGCTTATTTCATTTAGCATAATACTGCCCAGGTCCATCCATGTTGTTGCAAAAGGTAAAGTTTCTCTCCTTTTTCAAGGTTGAATAGTATTCCATTTTGTAAATGTACCATTGCTTTTTTATCTAGTCATCTACTGATGGGCACTTGGGCTGTTTCCAAATCTTGGCTATTGTAAATAATGTTGCGATGAACATAAGGGAACATATATTCTTTCAAATTACTGTTTCAGGTTTTTTTGGTTATATTCTCAGAAGTGGAATCACTGGGTCATAAGGCAGTTCCATTTTTAATTTTTTTGAAGTATCTCCATAGTTTTCTGCACAGAAAGTGTGTGGAAAGAAGTATGTGGAAAGTGTTCCATGAGGCTGAATTTCTACCAACAGTGCACCAGTGTTCCCTTTTCTCCACATCCTCACCAACACTTGTTGTTTGCTGATTTTTTGATAATAGCTATTCTGACAGGTGTGGGTGATATCTCATTGTAGTTTTAATTTGCAATTCTCTGATGATTAGTGTCATTGAACATCTTTTCCTATGTCTATTGGCAATCTGTATGTCCTCTTTGAAAGAAATATCTATTCAGGTATTTGCCCATTTTTTAAATTGAATTTTTCTTGTTGTTGAGTTTTATACATTTTAAAAATAAATTTTAGATATTAATTCCTTATCAGATGTATCATTGGCAAATATGTTCTCCCATTCAGTGGGTTGTGATTTCATTTTGTTGATGGTTTCCTTTGCTTTGCAAAAACATTTTAGTTTGATGTAGTCCTATTGGTTTATTTTTATTTTTGTTTTCCTTGTGTGAGGAGATATATCAGAAAAAGTATTGCTAAACAAAATATCCAAAATGTTACTGCTTATGTTTTTTTTCTAGGATTTTTTATGGTTTTGAGCTTAAGCTTTAATTCTTTAGTCCATTTTGAGTTTATTCTTGTATGTGGTATAAAAAGATGGTCTAGTTTTATTTTTTGTATGTCCAATGTTTTCAATACCATTTACTAAATAGACTACCCTACCTCATTTGAATACCTGAGACCATAGAAGAAGGAATAGATGATGAATGTACACTGTTTAATTAAACAATGCAAACTCAAGGTTCTTTGAAATGTCCTAATTAAAAACTACTGTAAGTTTTACATTCTACTTCATCATATATACATGTTTTTAATAGAAGATTATTCTTCTTTAAGTTAGTTGTGAACCAAATGGCTCGACTTCCCTCTTGCCCCAACCTTTGGGGACAATTTTTTCACAGAGGTTTTTCCTGTCACTTTTCAGGTCCTTCCCTTCCCCACCCCACCAGGCTTGCAGTTAATGCCCTTGGGGTTTATATTTTCAAGCTTGAGAAGCACTATGCAAGATGATTTCCTAGTTTTCTCCCATCTCTAAATTCTGTTTCATTCATGAATGAAGAAGACATTAAAATAGAATCCATTGGAAGATTAATGCATTAGACGAAAGGTATAATTAAAAGGTGTAATTAAGCTGGAGAAGAAGGTGGCTAGGGAGGAATTAGCATCAACAAATTACATTCTCTCAAATGGTCCAAGTGAGGGGTATTTTTATAGCTAGTCTGATTACAATGGGTATGACCTGAAGAAATAAAAAAGTACTGCAGGTTTGTGTTTTGCCAATAAACCCTGGGTCGATGGATAATCTTTAAGGAAATGTACAAGCCAGCTTATAGCTAATTTCAACATAAAGTGAATAAAAACGACCTAGCAGGGTACATATTTTGAAACTAATTCTGAGTCTTATTTATAAATACAGCAAAGCTAGCTGTTGGAGGAGATAGATGCATTTGTTAGGAGGCTCCAAACCTGTCTCCTCTGCCAATTTCCTCTTTCCCTAACAATGAATTTAGGGAACAGAGAAAGTCCTGGAGTTCTGTTAATGGAAGAGGTAGATGTGATGTAGTCCATGGATATTCTTATGGTTTGGGAGGTGGACCAGGGGACACTTGGTTACAGTGCCAAGCTATGACAGAGAACAAGGTCATAGAGTTTTCCCAGCCTTGATTCTTTTACCTGGGGAGATATGCAGATGTTCAATAAAGAAAGACTGCAGGTTGCAATTTGAAGGAGGTTTTTAGAAGGTAATCACATGTGGAACTATTTTTATGGGCAAAATACCTTTCAACGAAAGGGAACAGAATTTGCAAATATGTAAAATAACATTGGAATACATGTCATAGTTGGTGGAAGCTAACTATTCAGATATACCTGGTATAAGGTGCATGTGAACAAAATGAAAATGTGGCCAGAAAGAGGCAGAAAATGGCTAAACCACACAGATGCTTGCAGATCCACTAATTCTTGGATAGTATCCTTAAGTAAATAATGAAGAAAAGTTGAATGACTTAAAAAATGGAAGTCATGTTTATCTTTTGAAAGATCATTCAGGAAATACAGAGCTGTTTTTTGGGAAGGGAGAGAGGAGTTCTGGGGTTCAGAGGCCAGTTACAAGACATATTTTGTGTCTTCGTAAGATACAACAAAGAGCGGGATGAAACAGCTGTGATAACAGCACTCACCACCACTGCTGCTGTCCCCCTTATTACCCTGGTTGTTTTCTAGGGGTCTTCTGCTTCCCAAACCCAACGCCAGGGCCTGACCAGTCTCCAGGGTTTATGTCAGTGATGGATGTTCCATCTCCCCTTGGGTGTGGCCCGTCACTGCTTTGCCTGCTGAACCAGGTCAAGCCTTAAGCACAGCTTCCAGGAACCAGTCATCAGTAGTTTTCCCAATGACTGAATGAATAAATATGAATTTAACCAATTTTGATAAATCCAAATTTAACCAATTTGTGTAAATATGACTTCTCTCTTGTTCTGCAAGGCCTGTCAGAAAATAATCTTTGAAGACTGAGTGGACTTATTGAAAAACCCTAAGAAGGAGTAACTGAATATCTCATGTCTTGTCTATCATTTCCCAAAGTGTCACAGACTTTTATCACAGGTTTATAAAAGAACCATACTACAGAAGTAAATTTTTCAGTGCCTAAATGATCCCCACCCTTGTCAGCAGGAAGCAAGTTTGGTCTTATGTGCAGGTAACTCGGGTGACTTGTTCTTGCTGTGATACTGTGTGCCCCAAGACAGTGACCGAGAATTGGGCAGAGTGTGGATGTGGAAACAGGAGTGATTTAATTGTAGAGGGCAGACTCATCCCAGTTTAATTAGTTCAAATCCACTTTCCACTTTTAATGCTTAAGATCTTACTGATCTTGCTTGTAGGGCCTTTGCAGCTTCTTTGAAGGAAGCGCTTGGTTTCTTGAGTACAAAGAACACATTTTTTTTCGAGTAGCCTATTTTGCTCCTGAGCCTACAACTTCCCTTGATCTTCCTCCAAGAAAGAAAAGTTAGGATGTGCTAGGTAAGATATTGAGATTATTCACTTGTGAGAAAGCATGTGCAGTGGGGGAAGTTTAAAGAAAGCATGAGCTGAGAGTGGATGTATTCTAAGTCAGCGTTGGTGAGTTCTGGAAGTTGAGGAAAAGATAGCAGCCATCAATTGCATGCATGACTCTATAGCAACAATAAGCACATTCAAATGTAGACCACTGTAAAATGCAGCAAATGGCTTATTTTTAGGTGGGGGAGAAAATCATGATTTCCCCAGGGGCTGAAGTACAAAAATGTATTTAAAGTCCCCTTTAACTCTACAGGATTCTTCTTTATGTTCACAAGGAGTGTGGCCTTAACTGGTCTTTGATTCCAGTTCTCCCTCTTAAAACATCTGTTCTGCAATTCTGATTTATTCAAATCAGGGGCTGAGCATTTTCTTTACAGAACAGGAAATCCTGCCAATAATTGATCAATGGAGCAGCATGCATCCACCTCCACCATTTAATAAATCCTTAGGAAAAGAGAGGCCACTAAATTCAGTCTCCCAGAGCATAATTTGGTATTGCCTTTTAATTTAACGACACTATTTTTAAGGTTTCTTTTAAAAACTATTGCAGGTTACGCTTTCCAACAGTCAAAATATCAGCAATTTGCAATGTCCCCTGTTCTTTAACAGCGCAACTTTAAAACAGCTACAATTAATTTAATCATCCTGAAAGGAAAAGGAGCATGGAGACCTCCATGGGCCAAATCAAGCCTCAATCTAGATTTTAAGCCACAAGTAATTAACACAGGGAATTGGGGCTCTCACAGGTCTCAACTGCAGCCATGCCTGCATCAGCAACCTCTGGCTGCTCAGGAGAGAGCCTGTGGTGAATATGGAAACACGGTGAATGAGGAAATGCTTAAGTGCAACGGGCACAACGCCTTCCTCATCCCTGGTACTGTAAACCGGGGCTAGCAATGGCAGTCGTTTTCTTTCATTATTCCAAATGGCATGTCAGGTACATTTAAATGCGATCCACAGAGATACTTGTGCAGGGAGAAGACTGAGTGTAATGGCAGCACTTTTTTCTCAAGATGGGCATGCTAACTTTTACTACTCTGTATACTGTAAGAAGTAAAAACTATCACAACATGAATAGATGACTTTAAATTGACCAAACGCTAAAAATTTTGTAGAATCATTTTGAGGTGGGGTAAGATGAAGCTATGCTAGTAAGGAACACACATGTGTACACATATCTACCTATCTGTCTGTCTATCCATCCATCTATATCACAGCCACACAAGACACATCAGAGTGAAACATACCTCCCTTTCCCTCTTCCACTGGCTTTTTAGAAAGTTCATTCCCTTAAGTGCCCTAGCCACGAGGACCAGTCCTCTTCTCTGTTTTCCTCCCCAGTTCAGCAGTTCATCTCCTGTTAGCTAGGCATGCCTTTTTAGTTTGGCAGGGTGTCACTCCCTATATTCTATTCTAGAGTAGAATGTAGACACCCTATTCTGCAGTGATTCTGTTTCCTTCGTGTTCTATCTATAGACTGATTTTCACTGTAGAAAACCTATTCGCAGTGTTTGCATTGTTATGTCTCAGGTTGATGGAATGAAACGTGTGGTACTCAGGAGCCACAGATAAAAGAACTAAAGTGATAATCATCAAAAATGAAAGAGGGGAGGGCAAGGTTTAAAGCAGCTAAATGCCGATCCTTTGTAATCGAATTAGTAGGTATTTTATGAAACTGATAGACAAAATATGAGTTCAAGCATAACAGGAAGCCAGAGAGCAATACTGGCTCTCCATCCCTGGTGCTGGGAGGTGAGGCCTGGGAGGAAGAATAGGCGGAGCGCACACTGTTTTTCCCGATGAGCGCTTGGGCATGATGTCACATCGTACTGGTCACATGCATTTTTTCCTGTATAACTTAACCAAGGGCAGATTTAATGAGACAGTGGAGAGGCAATTTCATAGAAACCAGTGTTTACATCTCTGGCATATTTCAAACTCCTTTTCTCCTCCACTACTCACACACATGTTTCAAAAATTAAGTTTACTGGGGTTAATTGGTTAATAAAAGTATATAAGTTTTAAATGTACACTTCTATGACACGTCATCTACATTTTGCATTGTTTGCCTGCCACTCAATGTCAAATCTTTCCTGTCATTTCACATTTACCTGCCTTTACCCTTCCCTCTCCCCACCCCTCCCCTCTGGTAACAACTGTTCTATCATCTGTGTCTGTGAGCTTTTGCTTGCATGTCTTGTATGCTTTTGGTGCTGGTCCCCAAGGGCCTACATGTCAGTGGCATCCCTAAGAGGACCAGGAGAGAGGGAAGTAAATACATCCCTTCAGTTTTTTTGCTGCATTAAAGATGCTGGCATAGCTAGGTTACACATGAAAACCACTGAAAACCACATTAATCTATCCTTCCAAACCACACTTCCAGTTTCTCCAATCACTTTCCCTATAGCCAAATTTTAAACACGCCCAGTTACTCCGGGGTGACAAGAGGTATTGAGAAGTAAAGAGAAGGGGTGTCAGAGTGGAGGGAGGAGGGATCTCAACCTAGCGGACCTAGTTTACTTTTGCAAGTGTAATGAAAACATGTGGGCAAGTGAGCAAGTTGCTAGGGGGCCTTGGAGGAGCCCTGCCAGTGAGACCCCCTAAAGTTTAGGTTTCATTTGCTTCCTGGAGACTCTGCCTCTGCACACCAGCACGAGACTGTGTGTTCATGTGGGAAGTGGAATGAGAAAAGAATCTGATTCCAGTAGATTTCTACAACTGGCAAAGAGAAAGGAAACTTTTTGAAGACTAGGCCTACATAAGTTACCATGTACAATTCAATTTGGGGTACTGGCTTTCTTATATACATTGAAGTTTCTTCAATATTATTCCCTGATGCTCTGAGTTATGTTCACAAATTTGGATTTTTATGTTGTAGGCAGCCCACATTCATGTCAATTTATTGTGGGCCTTGTCAGCCAACATCGTGACTTAAGTGATATTCTCCACCCTTGTTCAGCAGATTGTGCAATTCCATACACACTTTACTTCAGTGCCTTTGACATGTGCATGGAAAAGAGAAGACATGTCTTAGGAACACCACCCCCTGGTGCTGGGGTTGGTAGGTGCTTCCCTGGCCCCAGGGAAACCTGAGCCTGCGTCCCCGCCAACTGCCAGTGGAGCCGCCCAGTGACTGATTGATTGATTATCTGCTCTCAGGATGGGAGTTCCAGGCACATCAGAAGCAGATCCAATCTTCTGTGAAATTACACCTACAATCTTTTATTTATTGTATAATTGCCCAACCCTGGTTGAGAAATTTAATATAGGCACAGCATCACTGCAGGTACAGTTGATGCTGTAGTCCTTCATGCTACATCAGTTGGTTAAACACTGCACTAAGGTAATTTCTCTAAATAGCTGCCTGCCTTTGAGCATGTCACTGAATCTCTGTGGCCTTTAATTCCTGATCTACAAAATAAGAGACTAAGATTAAAACAATTTTAAGGCCTCAAATCCATTTCTGACATCTGGTTCCGACACTTGGCCAATCTCTTACAGCTGAAGAATATTCTCTAACATAAAGTATAGCTCCTTCTTTCCATTACAGTTTAAGAAGAATAAAAAAGAGGGTGGGTTTTGTTTTCTCATCCTGAGTAACTATTTGCTTCTATGAGCTTATTTCCTCATTTATTAATTCCTATGTAATACATATGTAATCCATACGCCTCCGAGGATAGTAAAACAAAGTTATGGTATAAAGTGCCTGACGTGATGTCCTGCAGCTTTGTTTAATCATTAGTTATCGCCGTCACATCGCATCCATCAGCTGAAGAACCACATTCTTTTGTTCTCTGGTGTGAACACAGCTGCAGATCTTCCCTCGTCAGCAGCAGGAGACGAAGCGGTGGGGCAGCAGTGGGTGAGTGTGACTGTCTTCGCACATCCTCGAGAATGCAAATAAAGATCAACGAAAACCACTTCCTTTCGGGCCCAAGGAGCTAACGCATCTGTGGAAATGAACTTCCATTCTCTCTGACAATTAGTCTCCCTCTAAAATATGGCAATTCTTCCAAGCTGCACCACGAGAGGGAATATGACACGCTCCACGCTGAGCAGAGGAAATATACGGGGCTGCCGGAGACATTAATCTCGCTCGCTCTGCACCTGACTTTCCAGCCTTAGAACACTGCAGCAAAGCTCTGTGCTGAATCTCAAGCGATTTAGCTCAGCAAAGTGGATTAGTGGGAGCCAATGCCAAGCTCTACCTTATAACTTTTTCTCCATGAAAAGAGTATTCAGATGTACAGTCTGGGGCCTGGACTACGGTCTGGCCTGCTCTGCATTCTCTGTTTGGACAATATGAGATGGGAATGCAGGTAAGAAAATCAGGTGCCTGGGGCTTGGACTCGCACTCCCAAAACATGTAAATCTTCAATACATACATAAAGTCAGTACCTTTTCTCAAAAGAGAGAGCTATTAAGAGGGCTCATGAAAATCAGTTGTATGAAAAGCAAGAGGATTGTTATGCATGTCTGCTCAGCTCTGCAAAAACTGCCTTTTATCTTTTTTCAAGGACACAGACTTAACAGAGACACTGTTTAATGGAATACTGTGGCTCTGTGTTAAACCCGTCTGGAGCTTGGGTGGACTCACAGTGGACAGTTTTAATAGAATGTTTTACTCATTACAGCTGATGAACTGTTCTTCGCTCACCCTCATCAGCCAGCTTGCATCCGAATAGGACTGTACAGGGTTTGGCACTGTCGGCCCCGAACACATGTGCCCTGGAACCTCAGAATGTGATTTTCTTTGAACATAGAGTCTTTGCAGATGTAATTCAGTAAGTCAGGATGAGGTTGCACTGGGGCAGGGTGGACCCCAAATCCTATGGCTGATGTCCTGAGTAGAAAGAAGGCATGTAAAAACACAGAGATGCCATAGTGTTGCGAAAGTACTAGAGATCGGCATGGTGGAGAAGAAGGGGCCTGGAGGCCCAAGGAGGTACCAATGTTAGAATGGACTCGTTTGCGAGGACCAGATGTCCTGTGGATGCTGCATGTGTTAGGGGAACCCAGAGCTCAGTGAGGGGTCTGTTGTCTTCAGGCACAGATTCACAGTAGGTTATGATGGCATGGGGCTCCAGAATGAAGTGACAGAAGCCACACAGTAGCATTCAATAGCCAGAGGCCAAGAGGAAATAGTGACTCAGAGAGCAGCAATCAGGGGGTCCGGGGTGGAGGCTGACAGATCAGTGCGGAGGAGGGGCCAAAAAGGATGTCGTTTCCCTTATACCATAAACAAAAAGGGAGTTTCAGTGAGTGGAGAGGGAGAGAGTTGGCGATAGAAACCTGTAGTCTTCATCTTCACACTGGAGTCAATTACAGACACAGGCCTATTCGTTCCACAGGTAGACCTCCTTAAGGAAAGACTCTGCACACCTTCATCAGTAACAGTGGTAAGTGTCCCCTAACACTCAGCAAGGAGATCTTCAACCGCTTGCCAGGCTAACTGGGCACTAGGAGACCAGGTCATGTACAAACTAACACCAATACCAGATACTCCACAAGTCACCATGGTCCTTGAACTAAATTAAAATCCAAAGGAATCCAGGTGTTAGCTTGACATCCAGCCCAAGTTCATATTACAGTGACCCAAGGTGTCCACAGACCTGGTTATGTACAATTTCTCCCTGAGTATAATGAGGATGGATACTCCCAGTGGTTGGCTCAGCCCTCACATTGGTCTGAGCCATGGTGTAAAAATCATTGGGATAGAAAGAGCCCAAAAGAATGTTCTGAAACATCCTCACATCCCTCAGTGTATGATAACAAATCAGAATAAATATGATATCCAAGGAGGAATTCTAGGGAATGAGAATGTGGATAAGCTTGTGAAGGTCAGTACCAACCACGTGTCTTTCTGTCCAATGTCACTACCCTTCAGGGAGCATTCACTGGGCTGAGACACTTAATCGTGCCACAGAGATGCCACAGGAGAAGGGCTGGGGGGACAGATAAAAGTGTCACACAAGCAGATATCTTGGTGTCACAGGGTGGAAAACATAAAATTACAGAGGAGGTTTTTTTTTTAAGAGAGAGAGGTACTTGAGCAAATCGTGCACAAATTAAACCACTTTTTATCTTCAAGAAATTACAGAATTATAATATATAAATATAAGATTAAACTGGTTTATATTAAGATACATACATAATTATACTTAAATACATATTAGAAATATGTTTATGTATAATTATGCTATATACATAGTTATGATATATAAATAATTATAATAAATGATAATAGAAAAAAGAGAATGCGTGGAAATATCCTTTTTCACCAAGAAGAAATAACACTAATTTTAGCACATGCCTATAACAGTATAGATATACAGATTGAAAGAAAAAATATTTCTGCCTTACTGAACAAAATGCATGATAGAAAAGAATAAGAGAATAATAATTTATGAAATTACAATGGAAATTCTGCCGTACATATTTAGGGATACATTCAGAGAGGCCCGATGTCTTCACACATTCACCGCACTTCGTTGTGGAATGAGGATCTCAAGCAGAAATGCTCTGGCAACTGTCTGGCTGAGCAAATTCAGCATCACCCCACGTTCATTACCTTCTCAGGCTCCGACCCATTGCTTCTCTCCCTCTCATTTCCCACCATGCACATTGGCCCCATTGGTTAGAAGATCTATATGCCTCTCTCATGTACAAAGGCTGTGATGGAGTGGTGGCTTCAGCCTCCAAAGGCTTTTTCTCATTACTGAATTCCCAGTGGCTGTTTCTCCACAGTGTAATTGGATGGCACTCAGGAGCAAGCACTCGGGGCACACAGTGTCACAAAACAGGTGCATTCTGGAAAGACAGGAGACGATGTCCATTAAAGCAGGTGACTGGGGAAAACTATATCCTCCTCGGTGAGGGGGAAGAATTGAAACCCAGAGTGGGGAAAGGCAGCCTCACTTGTGTGTCAGTGAAGAAAGGGTAGAGATCCTTTCTGCAAGCTACAGTGACCTGGGACACTTAATCAGTGAATGAAACCCGTGCCTCCTCTCCAGTGGGTCATCAAGGCTCTGGGCAGACTGTCCCCACCTTCAAATCTCTAACTTCCATGGAAAGAGACTAAAAGAGAGGCGGACTTGCCTCTCTGTTTACTTGTACTCTTCATTATTCACATTGATGCTACTCCAACACTGAGTGGATTATTTGTTTTGAGAAATGAAAGGTATTGTATTGCTCTCACCTTCCAGATTGTGTCACTGAGACCTCAGACCCATGCCTGGGGCAAACACCCACAAATCCGCACCAGGCTTAAAACATTCTGGCCCTGCATCCCTTTCAGAAAAGCATCCCTTTCATTCAGGTGCTAATTTGGTCAGAATAGATTTGCAATCTAGCCCGCACCCACAGGCCAGGAGAAAGAGAAAACTGAAATCTATGCACACACATAGGCACACTCTCCTGTTTTCTTGGCATGTTTTATGTGAAGGGTGGGAAGGGGAGGTGATGGCTGTGCAGTGTGGCATGGAAACAAGTTAGAATCGTGACTATGACCCGCGGCTGAAGACCTGAGTGCAGAGATTCCCGTGCTGGTTGATTCAGGCCTGTTCACATGCAAACCAGATATCACTGATCTGTGCTGCTGGACATGTTGCTCCTCCCTGTGGCTTCTTGGCCACAGAAAGGCACAGCTGTGACCCTGAAGTTAACTCCAAGCTGAGGAAAAATGGAGAACTGCTGTACTGTCACCTCATGTACCACGTACCTGTGGGGCAGTGACGGGACCCTACTCGGAACATGGGCTCAGTAACTGGCACGTGAGTTGATTGTTTTTCTTGGTTAATGAACTGAAAATAAGAAAGTACGATGACTTTAGCCAAAGTTGAAGAACACTTCTATTACTTTAGAGTTGAAAAGGTAAAAATACTGCCCTGGCTGGGGTAGCTCAGTGGATTGAGCGTGGGCCTGCAAACCAAAAGATCGCGGTTAGATTCCCAGTCAGGGTACATGCCTGGGTTGCAGGCCAGTTCCCAGCAGAGGACAGACGCAGAGGCAACCATACATTGATATTGTTCTCCCTCTCTCCTTCCCATCCTCTCTAAAGAAAAATAAAACAAAATCTTTAAAAAATAGAAAAGGTAAAAATACTTAATTTTTTTTCAATGACTTGGGGTAGAGAAACAAAATAAATGCATTTTTATTGTTTGAAGCTGAAAGTAAATAGAGGAGATATTTCAGACTATAAAATAACTATTTATTCCTGTGTAAACTCCCCATTTACTTTTTGAACCTATATTTCAAACATTTTTATTTTTTCTCCATCTTAGAAATGAAAGTCTCTGAAAAGAAAAAGCCAGAAGTACCTTGTCTGTAGTGACATCCTAGGTTTCTAAATTGAATATTATCAACATTTAATTATCTCTAGTAAACACAGTGAGAGAAGAGGAAATGCTAAATTATCAGATTATTTATTCAAATAGTTTTATCTTTTGTCAAGATGATTAACAATTTTTTTAGGGCTAGAAAAGTGTCTCATTCAACATTTATAAGTGAGAAAACAGAAGCTCAGATGGCAAACAGTCGGTCAAGGTCACTGGGGTTTTAATGATGATCAGAACCAGACCACTTTTTCTGGGTTCTTCAGTGTGATGCTTCTCTTTTCCATCACAGGTCTATACAAGGCTTCTTTCATATTTCTAGTTTAGTATCTAACAGCTCTTCATTCCTAATAAATAATCTAAATAATGAATGTTAGTATAGGCCTTTTATTTTATTTTTTAGAAGATTTTGTAGGGCAGGGGAGAGCAATGGGGGGAAATGGGGACAACTATAATCCCACAATAATACAAGAAAGGAAAAAATTAAAAAATAAAAGAACAAAAAAGAAAAGATTTTTTTAATTTACTTTTAGAGAGAGGGGAAGGGAGGGAGAAAGAGAGGGAGAGAAACATTAACATGAGAAACGTTGATTAGTTCCCTCTTGTATGCACCTCAACTGGGGACCAAACTCACAACCCGGGCATGTGCCCTGACAGGGAATCAAACTGGCGACCTTTTGTTTTGCCTGACCATGCCCGATCCACTGAGCCACACCAGTCGGCCCAGGACGGGTCTTTTAAAAGAAGCTAGGTAGAAGGACAAAGCACTGCTAATTGGTATATTGACTGAGTTACTCATTATCGAGTGCCTGCTCTGTTCCCAGCAGAGCGTTAGGAATGGTGGAACACAAGGTAGAAAATGCTTGTCATCTAAGAAGTGCAGGTAGAAGTGGGGGTGAGACAGGGAAGAAAATGCAAACGGTGATCAGACCTCACTGTGCATGTGTCCTCTAGGGAATGAATGGGCAGCGGACCTGGAGCCAGCAAACTTGATGGCCGTTCAGGGAACTTGTGCCGTATCTGCTATTAACCTGTGAAGACTTTACATTCAGCCTCTCAATAGCACGTGTTTGCTATGAGAAGGGCAAAGCTGAACAACTGGTCTGTAGTCTCGCTCTCTTCCTTATTTTATTCATTGATATTAAAAAACTATTTCATATTATCTAAAACAAAAAGTATAATTAAGATAATATCTTTTAATTTTTACTCTTATTTTGTTCATAGAAAAGCAGTTTCTTAAAAGGTTATGCACTGATGTTTATATGCAAATGGATCACTGGCCATATAAAATCTGATTTTTAGTGATTTATAGTTGTACTTCATAATCACACCATTCTTTTTAACTCTGGTTGTATGGTATGTTTCATAATGAATGTATCATTATTATCTCTGTTTACACTGCAGTCCTGAATCCTGTTTACTATTTGTGTTTATAAAATTATTTGGACATGTAAAAACTTAGTCTCTATTTTCATCATTATATTTACATTTTAGTGAACCACTTTCTTTCAACTAATCAATTTTTTGAATTAAATATCTCACACAACACAACAAAGAAGAACATGACACAAAGTTGACAACTATCCACAACTGGAAATGACATGAAATTACATTAGCCAAAATACAATGGAATTAAAATACGTACAATCAGAGACAGGCCACCTGACAGGTTCAGTAGCCACAATGAACACATAGCCTGTGAGTCCCTTATAATTCTTAATGAGAATATAACCAGTTGTTATGAAAATTATCACCAGTCTTACCTTCCCAGTGGGTGAGGTGAGTGTGTAGGGTATGTGTGTGAGATGGGGATATTGCATTCCTGACTCTTTCTAGAGAAAGGACCAACCAGCTTGGGAATCACTCAGGTCTGTGGGCTATGCACTGGGGGCCCTCTCATTGCTCCTTGTCACAGATCTAGTCTACCTTCCTCCACAGTGAATTCTCCTTGGAAACCCTTCCTTGCCAGTGGCCCTTGGCAAGTCTAGTCCAACCTGTACAAGCACTCACTTCCCAAGGGAAGGGTCCTTTCCTGCCTGGAGCTCCTGAGTCCCTTTGCAAAGTCACCCATTTGCTCTTCATAGTTCGGCATTGACAAATACCACTGAGAAAGGCCACTCAAGGAACAGAGTATCACTTGTCCTTGAGCTTCCAAAATGGCGAGCACATTCAAGAGAGCCTTGGTCTGGTAAAGAAAATCTACTTCTTAACTTGTTTTCTGCTTTAGACAAAAGTTTGATCTCAATAGTCACTTCCTCGCAGTTGTGTAGATAAAGATGTTGCTTTCACCCCCCCCCCCCCACACACACATACACACAATCACATAATCACACAATCACACCCTTGATCACTTAGGACACAAGATGAGGTTGCAGGCTTGATTTTAGTTTTGAAGATGAGTCATTCATCTGCTTTGACAAGATGAAAGGAGGAGCAGATGACAGATTGAAGGCAACCTCTGGTCGCTGAGCAACACTGAAGGTCAAGCAAGGCCAATGACGGCCATCAGCTTTGACCGGTGCCTCTCATCATGGCAAGGGGCTGCAGAGCACACCTGAAATTCTAATAATTCCTGACTTGCCTCGTAGCGAAGTGGGTGTGAAGATGGTTAAAAATGTCATTTCTAAAGGACATTTGGAGAACAATAATGATGTTACTGTGATGCAACCTCAGTACAATTATCCAAGGGAAATTAGAAATGGTAAGCTGTAATTTTTTTCAGCCTTTGCACTCACTAGTATACTTTAGGATAGCTCAAATATGCATGCATTTATGTCTGGAGGTTAACAACTAGAATTTAATTATCATAATACATTCTCTTTGACATCAGAAATGTGTAATGGTCAGGGGGTCATTACAGTTTCTTTGTGAAATGAAAATATTTAGGGATGACATGGAAAATATTCCCAGGGTACTGCCTAAGTAGAGCAATAAAAGTTGGCATCAGACCTCTCAGATTTGTGCAGGCATTTTATTAACTGCAAATAGCACATTATTTGTGCCTCCTGGCTCTCAGCTCTGACCGTTGGCCCTGTGAGCCAGGCCAGATTCGGATCCTCCCTTTAACTTCCCACGGCCTCGAGTGGCCATGGGAAATCACTCTCTTCTGCATCAGAGCTACCCTGGCAGACCGAGCTATCTCTCTGTTCTCTTCCCTCCTGTCTCCTAACATCCACAGACCCAACACAGCTGACCTGAGATAGCGCTCTCCTCCACCACAGCAGGGGTGGGTTCTGGGGTCCAATCTAATTGGGCATCAAGGAATTTGAACTGAGAGACAGAGGAAGCAGGAGGTTCTTAACGCAGCAAAGAGAGAGGAGGGGAGTGAAGGGCATTTTCAATAGCTGAGGGTCAGGAAGCAGCCCTACCAAGGAATTGTTTGGACATTAGACTTGCCGGGTTCTTTAGGTATTCTATAAGACAGGCACGTGCCAGAGATTGCCTTCATTTTGAATATTTATTCCCTTGTATATCTTCTTCCTCCTGCTCTACTTCCTCCATTTCCACTTTCCTTCTTTAGCTGTGGACAGGTAAAGAAAACGGTTCTTTTAGGTGCCACTGTGTGCACTTACCCCAGCTGACAGATTGTGGAACAGTTGGATAGAAAGATATGTTTTAAAAGTTTCCCCTAAAATACAGTTTGCATTGTGAATTTTTTTTTAAAGATCGATGAATCAATAAGAATTTGATGTATACTAACAGAATGTTTGGGGTCTTGAACTTCTTTTCATGGCTTAACAAGTCTTTGGGGATAATGTTAAAAGGTCAAATCCTTTTAGATAGAATAGGTAAGATTCTAGGATTAGAGGAATAAGCCTTTCACTAGTCAAAGAGCAGAAGTTTATACCTCCAGCTGCCAGTTTTGCCTGATATGTGGTTATCTGGTCAATTATAATTTCATTGCAATAATTTTTAGGTTTTAATGAGCTCCTTTAGAATCACTTAGAAATTTTTTCAATTACAGTAGACATACAATATTGTATCAGTTTCAGGTGCACATCCGAACGATAAGACATTGTGTAACCTACTCAGTGATCATCCTGATAAATCTTATACCGACCTGACACTTTCCTAACTTTATTTTTTCATCAATGCTTCTTAACTGCACTATCCCCATGACTTTCTCCTGCAAAGCCCTCTGGTATTTTCTAGGTAAATGCTTGTTCAAACTCATTACAGCAGTTCTGGTTGGGCTTAGCAATGTAGTAGCTGACTTGACCCTGCAGGATCACGGCTGTAGAACAAAGAGGTGAAGGTAAAAATCTAAGTGAATGGAAGACATGGGTACATCGCGGTCTCGGGGATCCAGATGGTCTGGGAAAAGCAGACAAGTGGTCTCCACCCATGCTTGGTGTGCTATCCAGAAATTATGAGTTGTGGGAAGAATGCAAAAACCGTCTGGTTTAAGGAGAGGTCACTGAATAAGGTTACTCTTAACCAAAACTATGTCTTTTTTGGACTTCATTGTTTTTGTTTTCATGTAGACTGATGAATTCCACTGAAAGAGTTCAGGCTTATCCATGACTATAATTAGATGGAATCTTATTTGTGTGCATCGTTGAATTAACCATTTAAGTGAACATATTTTGAAAACATTGTATTTGGGGTATATGCATACATGCATTGTATTGTATTTGGGGTATATGAATATGAAAACATATGCATATGCATTGTATTTGGGGTATATGCATATGGAAAAAAGGGGTTGTGGAGAATGAGAAAATGTAGAAATGTTTGCTCAAAGTGATTGCTTCCTGGATGCAGACTCCTCTGGTTCTGTGTAAGTGACAGACAGCAAATGACGCGGGTAGAACCCTACCATGTGCTGCTTGGAAGGCTGTCCACAGCATCTGTAGACCACTCTGGTCATCACCATCAGCTGGACACAGTCTAGCAGCAGGAGCAGGGAACCAAGGCTGGATGTGTCGGTCTGCCTCAAGAGGAACAAGAAAAAGACATTTTTAGATGCATTTGTATCTGAGATTAGTATGATCATATCGTCTACAAGATAGTTAACCCGTAGGTCTGCTACCCTCAGGGTGCCCTGGTACCCTGGGGAGCATTCTGGAACTATGGAGCAGAACCGAACTCTAATGCAGATGGAATTCACCCACTTTTAGTTCTACTTAGCTTTATCTACTTATTTATTTATTTATTTATTTATTTTTGATATCCTGCTTTTCCATTTTCTTCTCTGGTGACTCACTTGGTAGACAAATACTCAGCATTTTGTAGTTTACGTCAATTTATCTTGCATGCCCCCATCTTTCCTTTACACAGAAGCACTTACTTAACTTTGGGGCTTATGAGGCTTACCTGACACGGTTTACATCCTTAATATGAATCCAATGCCTTCACAAGTGCTCTCAGGATTGCATTTCCAATATAGAAGGAAAGATGATTCAAAGAACTGTGCACGCATTCCAAGTAACTACAAATGACATTCTTCTTTCTCAGAAACTACTTTCATGGATTAAGTTCATGGTGCAATACTTGGTCTGGCACAGTCTTTCTTGCATAATAACATTTCTGCGGCAGGTGATTCAAATGGCTTCTGAATAAGCAGCATCCCATCATCCTCGACGCCTGACGCCTGGTTTCCAACGCAGACTTATCAGCACTACGTTGGGAATAAATAAAGCATGCTGTTAGGAAGAGTCTCTTTAAGGCTTATGCTTATGCTAATTTATTTAAATATATACATTAAGACAGTGAATCTGGAGGTTTAAAAGGTCTTTGAAAGTTCTATATGTAAGGCTCTCCCTTGTATTTAAGAGCCAGCGAGTGCTGATGTACATTTTCTTTGTTGACATCTTCTGTTTCTGAGAAAGCATTTATCACTTCATGGCAATTATAAACGCCACTGCATCATCCGACTTTGTGTTGAGCACATTAGCGTGTGAAAACAAAGCAAAAATGACTGTTGAGCTTAGAGTTCGAGTTTGTTTGTACAGGGATGTTTTAGGGCAGAACTCGAGGTTACCATATTCAGGCACTTTGGGTTATTTTGTAGGTTCTTTGTGTTTTAGGTTGAAAACTAGGAAGCTGAGTCAAGAATGCTGTTGGTGCATGATCGGCCACTACTTTATGACCTGTGCCACTGACACTTGTGTGGGGCTATTATTCTTTATAAAGCAAACAAGCACAGAGTGGGGACTGCCGGGGGCCATGTGGAAGGGCCTTGGGGTGTAGAGGGCCCAGCTCACCTTTCAGAATTGGGAACTGGTGTGCAAAGCAAACCTGTGTCATTGCCTCTCCTCAGCTGAGTGTCAGAACAAGCTTTTAAATCCACTGAGAGTCTAAAATGCTTTGACAACTCCTAGCAGCCAGAAGACAGCCAAGGAGAGGCCAGAAGAGATGCTGCCTTGAGACAATCTGAAGCCATACACATCCAAAAGTTTAAGCTGACGTGTAAATTAATATGTATGACGTACTTACCACAAGAGTCATCCTACATATGTTTAGTTTTCATTGTGCAGGCATGGAAGAAGCTTACATATTCAGTTCACATGCTGCATAAGCTTTCCCCGGGCACAGGGAGGTGTTGTAATTAAGAAAATGACAAGACTAGTTTTGCCTTTTACTTGGCTAGCTTCGTAGCTGGGAGAAGGAGGACTGGAAGTGAAGGAACAAGTTCATGCATTATTGTCTAGTCCAGGTCTTGCAGGCTTTGGTGCTTGGCCTGGCTCAGGGAAACATGTTGTTTGCTATTTATTTCAGTAACATTGAGGCTACTGTCACTAACCTTTGCATGCCTGAGTATTTTCTCCTCAATGCATCACGAGGCACGGCCTGTGCTATACATGTGTATATATCTATTATATCTGTATCTGTGTCTATATCTATATATGGCTTTAATGTCTTTTCCTCTGACTCTCTCAGGAATGCTCAACGCGGTGTGAGCACAGACAAGATATTACTCCACAACAGGTTGTCCTTTCTTCTCAATTCATTTCTACAGTCTTTGTAAACTTTGCTGCTACTGAGGATTCATTGCATTCTTTAAAAATATTACAGTGTCTGTTTTTAATTAAAATTGGTTCATCAGGTGCACAGCATGGATGTAAAAGTAATAGGGTCATTTTTCATCCTGGACTTTCTTAAACGTGTGCTTGGTTTTTGCCCTTAATTGTCCACCAGGGCTTATTGCATTCGGCTTATTATTTGTTTGTATTTCATTTCCTTTTTCATCCCAAACTGCTACCAGGCGCATGGGGCAGATGGGAAAATTTTCTTCTTACGCAATTTTAGTCGTAACATTTTGACGAAAAAGCTTTCAAAGGATTGATAATGGTTCTTCTAGTCTATAAGAAACATTCCAATACTCTGGAAGCATCGTAACAATGTTTATTTGTTTCCTTTACCTGGGGGAAATACTTCTTTAAAATGTATCTGTGAATAATGGCTCCAACCGGTCATGTCTCTTTAACAAACCACCCCTTGGCTCAGAGATGGATCAAAATGTGCAGCAAGGCCCCTGGAGCTGTGGAGCACCAGAAAAAGTGACTAGAATAATGTCAGCTTCCCTTGATGTACCTGGGCTGTTACACTCAGTGGGGACCGAGCACGTGCCGTCAGGCATTAGGCTTTATCTTACGTATTTTTGTTGGTCATTTTGTGTCTCCAAGACAGAGAAGTGGATGTTCAATGTCCCCCAATCTCCGGATCTCCATCAGGGCCCCTGGGCTCCAAGTTTGTGTGTAGAAGTCTCAACATTGGACAGAGCAACCTTGGTATGTCTTGGTGCTCAGTGTTCTTTCTGCACAGGGTCCATTTCAGACCTCCTTTTCTATCAGTAAGTGACCTGGTCCCTAATTTGACAGAGAAAACGGCATCCTGGGACCCCCGCTGGCCAAGGCTCTGCCTGCCCCTCCCTGGGCTCAGGTACCCGACTCCCCCTCCTGCTCCAAGGTCAGGCCACCACATGCTTCCCGACTTTTCCTCCAAGGATGGTTCTGTCTGTGGGTCTTTCTGTCTTCTGCATGATCAGCCTCTCGCTCTCTGCCTCCCGCTGCCAGACTAGCCTGGGGAAGAGATGCCTGCCTGTGCAGCTCCTGGTGTTCCGATAATTCTGGAACCTACTCTGTGAGAGACATAGGAAGGGAGGCAATGTTCAATGAGGCTAGGAAGCTGGGCAGGTTGAGCCTGGGTCTCGAGATTTGCTCCATCGTCACAGCCTGTGTGTGTGGAAGGCACTCGGGAGATGCCGGTTAAGTGGGAAACGTCTGACAAACTGGACACATGGAGGAGCAGAGCCTGTGACTGCATTGACCCCCAGATCTGTTGGGTCTTTCCAGGGAGGTCCCGGAAACCCTTTGCATGCTCTGGAATACCCAGGACCCATCCCCATTGGTTTATCTCAGTTCCTGCTTTAAACAATGACATTGGGCACTTCGGAGGCCAGAAGTTTTGAGACGTGCGATGGACAAGAAAGGGTGAGCTGGGTTCTCAAGCCTGGGCATCTGGCACCGCCCTCAGTGCTTCTTAGGCCTGAGCGGTCCAGTGTGCAGACAGAAGGGGCGGAGTCTGTGGGTGTTGCTAAAGGCCTGGGCTAGGAAGAGCGTACAAAGCCTCAGTGGGGAAGTTCAGATCTCTGTCGCAAACTCCAATCGGAGAGTCACGAACCATCCCTGATCATTTCCTTGGTGCGCCAGTCTCAAGGGCTTCTCTATCTCGCAGAGCTAACCTTTGAAAAATGGGAGGAAAAATCAGTGAAAATCTACTTACTGGAATTCAATGAACATAATTAAATTAGGCTTCTGTTCTTTAGAATTCAGCGTAGGGCAGTGGGTATAAAAGGACAAAAACAAGGGTTTTATAAGAAAAAGGGCTTGAAGGCCCAAAGACTTATGAATCACTTCCAACTTGTAGGATGATACTTCTAATGCACACAATGACTCAGTCTCAGAGATTATTAACAGCGTGTCAGGAGAGAGTACTGTTTGTAGGGAAGACCTGACTTTTTACATACTAATTTTGGTATTTGGTAAAACATGTTGAAAATTAAAGTATCTGACCATTTCCAATTAAATAATAAAAACCCCTGTCAGGTTTCCTCTCTGTGGTTCGTTCTTACGCTAAGGAGATATAGAAGAAGAAAGAGGAAGAGCTGTGAATCTTATCAAACTGTGTTCTCCAGACACTACGTCCATAATTTTCTTCCTTTGCTGGTACTCTCTCAGTGTCGATAATGACCATGTCCCTCTTTTTGGTATTTTGAATGCTATTTTTCTCCTTCTTCTTGAAAAGAAGTATTGGCTATTGGAGGTGTTCTTTCATTTCTTTCTTAGGTGTTTCTATGCTGAGATTTCTTTCATCTTATTTATACTCTTTCTGTTCTTGGGCATTCTTGGTGAAGTTAAAATACTTACTGAAGAATTAGAAAATAAAGAAAAAAAAGCTTGCCCTGTCTTGGGTTTCTCATATGATGAACTCAGTACAATTCTTAGAGAATAATCACTTCAGTTTAAAAAGAAACTGTTCATGGAAAAAAAAAAAAAAACTTAGGAAAAGTTCCAGCCAGCCAAGTAGGACTGTCACTAATGAGTATCCTCTCTAAAGTTCTGCAGGTGTCAGAGGCTGTCAGGGAAGTGGAACCATCTCCCGGTGGCTGCTCACTGAAGGGGTGCCACCTTCTAATTTGGGGAGCATGCTGTTGGGGCAGTTTTGGCCACAAGATAGGTCTCTGGCTTTTCCATAGAGCATCTCGGCATTTCTCATGCTCGTGTTTCCCTGATCTGCTCACCTCCAAAATCCCCCATTATTCCACACCTTCCACACTTTCTCCACAGTCGTCCACTGGTGGCTCTGCAGGGCCCAACGATGGTCTCCAACATGTGACTCTCACTACATCCCTTTGGTGAGCTTTGCTTTGAGGAGACTGGTGGTGCTGGACCAAGGGAGTCTAGACTGTATCTTTCCTGGGGTAGCTGGTCTGCACAGCTTTGATGGGCTAGGTAATACCTCTGTGTCCCAGTTTTCTACAAGCTTGCATGTGCAGTTACTCAAGGCATGGTCACCTGAAAGCATGGATCCTCAGAGGACTTGTTGTCTGTCTGTGAAAACAGTTGTCAATGCAGACATTGAGTATGTGCAGAAACCGAGCAACTCTTCAGCACCCTCCATCCAAATGCGTGGTTATTCTGTTTATAAAAAGATCAACTCACAGTTTATTACCACAATGCATGAGGGACCCAGGCCAGGTCAGCTGGGGACTGTGCTAAGGATCCAACTGAATGGAAAGATGGTGTCAGCCAGGGTGAGTTTCATCTGGTGCCCAGGGTCCCCTTCCAACTTGTTCAGACTGTCGATAGAGTTTGGTTCCTTGTGATTGGAAGTCTGAGGTTGATAAGTAAACATAAATGAGAAAATAAAATAGAAAGCAAACAGGCCCCTCACGAGACTAAGTTTGAGAACCAGGGACTTCAAAGTTTCTAAGATTCCTTATATCTCTAAAATTATGTAAAACCAAGATTCTTCTTACTTGTCTGATAATTTTATTTGACCCTTCTTGCTCCCCTGCCCCCAAGAAGAGTTCTAGAAATGAGGTGCTTTGCCTCTTTTGTCTAATCTCATCCGTGGATGGATTTTGGCTTAGGTCTCAGAGCCTGGCACCCCGGGGCTGCTGTCCCTGGAAACAGAAGTCTGTGGATTTGTATGACCTGGAAATGCAAGGCTTCAGATGAAAGTACTTGTGTCCAAATTACACACTTGATGTTCAACATAAAGGTGATTGCAATCAATTAATGGAAAAATCCAAGGGTGCGCCACATTGAAGAAAAGGAATTGTTTGATGCTTCCCACCTTATTAGGGATAATGAATACACCCAATAGGAAAGAAGCCTGGTGCTCTCATTGGAGAATGACTTCTCAAAAATAGAACAACAACAACAAAACTTTGCATCTTTTAAGAGATTTTCAAAAATGAGCCACATGCGATTCTTTGAAATGGGTCATTGGTCAAACTGAAGCTCTTTCCCTCACAATTATGTCATGGCCAGTGGGGGCCTTCAGCATGGCAGAAGGTCACATTATCAGGAAAGAACACATGACCAGCAGTGGACCTGGGGCCAGGACTGAGACACCCGTCTGTCTGCAAATGTTCCTGGACCTTATGCTGTCTCTCTGAACCGTTGTTGCAGGGAAAATCCCTGACCTAACATTGGACTCCGTTATCTGCCTGTACTATAATCTTATTTACTTTATAAATATGATTATAATCCTAATAACCACAGCAGTGCTCGGGGAAGAAAAACAGGTCACTCAAGGGCTACACTAAACATTAACCCATGTATGAAATGAACATAATCCTTTATATTTGTTTTCAATGTTTCCATAATGTTAGGAATGTAATGTGTACATTTTCCTTTTAGCTAACCAAGTTCTGTGACAGGTGAAAAACCAGAAGAAAACCATGAAAACATGAAGCCATTGGATACAGATGCCTGTACACAACCTTATCAGTAAATTGTGGAATAATGACTGCATTATTTCTGTTCACCTTTTTGACATGCTCTCAATTTAAATATTTTATCTGGCTGCTTTATTATGTTTTTCCCAACTCTCACTGAGACTTTAAAAACCACAGGGAAGTTCAAAGACCAGGATGCTGAGTTTTGGGGACTTCCCAGGTGTGGCAGTGTAGCCCACCAGCCCACGCCCTGGACAGTAAGTGGGCAGTGGAGGGAGGGATGTGTGCCAAGGTTGAGGAAGCATGAACCAGCACCTTCAGGGAAGCCTATAGGAAGTAGAGAGTTATGGTCAGGGAAGCAATGGAAGGTAAGTCCAGGTTTTGTATTTCTCCCTATGTTTTGCTGATTAGCAACACAGAGGCCAAGTCTAAGTACTGAAGTCACCCTCCTGGCAAATTCACTGTCTTAAGGAATAGAAACCTGCACCAAGGAGACTCTCTGGACTCCATTTTTTTCCCATGAGAAAAACTATCATGGACGCTGATGTTGGCTCAGGAAGCTCATTCCTCACCATTAGGATTGTTTTTCTTGAGTTCATGTTGTCTAAATTACTAGTGCAGTAAAATTCTGTGGGAACTGGGGACCCCATGGCTGGTCTTTAACCATTGATTTTCAGGAACAAAATCTTTAAAAAATTCAAAGTCCAAACAAAGCAAACAGAAAAATTGACCTACCAGTTAAGGTCTGGCTACAACCCGGTTATTGTAACTATTCATTAGGTCTAATGTCCAGGAGCAGATATTCAAGTGCGTGTCTGAGTGAGTCAGCTATTTTCTCTGCTTCAAAGGCCGTCCAGAACAGTCCCAAGGGCTTGAACATAGTGCTCCATCCACTTAGCTTGTCAAAGGCCACTAGAAATATGGTGACAGCTTGACTAACAATTCAGTGGACTTGGAACTGCAGTTGGTATCGCTTGGCCTGAACTGGCCCAATGCACCTGGCCCTCCACAAACTACTGGGCCACTCTCCAAATGGATTGGTTCGACCATGTGGGCCCCTGCGCCACTGATACCCCAGAAACAGAGAAACTGTGATTCTGAAATGATCCCATATTGCGTATTGTTGTTTGTGAAAATACCAACACAGCCAACTGTCTAGAGAAGTGTAAAGCAAGCACTTC
Source organism: Carollia perspicillata (assembly GCA_004027735.1). Taxonomy (NCBI): domain Eukaryota; kingdom Metazoa; phylum Chordata; class Mammalia; order Chiroptera; family Phyllostomidae; genus Carollia; species Carollia perspicillata. The sequence goes on along the minus strand of PVKM010003549.1, from coordinate 11,605 downwards.
CTTTCAAAATAAGCAAAATCACCAAATAGGAAAAAAAGAGCTTTAGTCCATTGTCATTCTATGAACTAAGAAATGGTGACATCAAATTTAAGCCCAAATTGAGAGGCAAAATTCTAAGACATTTGTTTATTTACAAACTTGAGTACTCTGTTGGCATAAGCAATAATTTGAATGTAACAGTGGCCCCTTTATGGCCTCCAAAGTTATACAAACTTATACTCTTCAAAGTTATACTCTGTGTTATTAAGAACAGCATAAGACATTGAGAAGGAGAAAAAATTGAGGGAGAATGAGACGGGAAAGTTGGGGTGCCCTAAATGTGCTAAGGCGATCTCACACAAACAGGGGCTCCCGGGAGGCTGCCCTAGAAGATGATGGTTACGATAGACAGGGTTTGGTTTCGAGCAGGGCTGTTATTCGGAGAGCAGGTGTGCCCACGTGTCATCACCAGGTTTTAGGTTCCTGCCTTGCAAACGAGTTCTCTAAAGTGGGCTCGAATCCTTGCTGGTAATGAGCATCGTCACCTCACCTCTTCGCAGAAACTTCGTCTCACCATCTGCCGTGAAAGATGCTCAGCCCTTCAGTCAGGCTTATTTTTCTTAAATTATGCTGGGGTGATGCTGGTTAACAAAATTGTGAGTTTCAGGGATATGATTCTATGATACATTATCCGTATATTGTATTGTGTGCTCACCACCCAAAGTCAAGTTTCCTTCCAACACTGTTTATCCCTCCTTGACCCTCTTTGACCAGGTCATTACCATGCTGTTGTCTGCATTTATGAGGGTTTTTTTTTTGGCATAATCCCTTCACGTATTTCACCCAGCTCCCCAAACCCTTTCCCTCTGATGGCTGCCAGTCTTTTCTCTGTATCTATGAGACTGTCTCTATTTTGTGTGTTAGTTTATTTTGTTCATTTGATTCCATATAAGTGGAATCATACAGTATTGTCTTTTTATGACTGACTTATTCCACATAGCATAATACTCTCCAGGTCCATCCGTGCCGTCACGAAAGATAAGATTTCCTTCTTTTTTATGGTTGAGTCATATTTCATTGTGTTCAGTCAGGTTTTAAGGACAGAGTGACACTGCTCATCTCAGGTCACGTGGACAAAGTGGGACAGGGCCAGGAGAGGGAAGGAGAAGAGGTCACGTCTGTGAACAGGTATGGGTACTGAGGATGCGTGTTTCCCTAAGAACATGCCAGATACCCATGGTACAGTGTGTTGGAGTGTCAGGAAGCAGCCACAGGGTGGCTCTGCCTGGGTGGGCGCTGTGATGTCAGAGTCACAGAGAAAGTTGGGAGCCAAGTTTGGAAGGGACTTGAGAAGCAAAAAGGTCACTATGAAGCAAGACTCGCAATTGTAGGTAACAGGTGAGTGGGGAAATGTTTAATGTTAGCATAGATGAATTTTACAGCTATTTGCATATGTAAACTTTCTCACTGGAGGTTCAGAGCTTTGAGTAGATCCTCCAACTGCTCCAAGATACTAAAAAAAATAAGAAGAAGAAAGGAGAAACCAGCCACCATGATGGGCAGACCCAGCCCCTTAGCCCCACCAAGGAACTGGTAATTCAGGCATCACATAAGAAGCATGTAGCTCCTGTCCATTGAGGTTGCCCAGGAAGAGTGGAATCTAATCCTTAGTTGGCAAAAAGACAAAAAGAACACACCCCTGTCCCATGTGGCTGTAAACACTGTCCAACAGGGCCATGCAGAGCCCCATGCAAGAAAGGGAGGAGCAGGAAAAACAATGACCAATTCGACAGGAGAGGGAGGCCTGCCAAATGCAGGTGGCAGACTGTGTGGCCAAATCAGAGATGCTGTTTGAGAGGGGAGTCGAGTGACAATCCACTGTCAGCAAGCAGGGAGCCTGCGGGGAGGTCTGTGAGGAGGGGGTAAAAAGGATGTTTAACATTAAACACCGAACACTGTGGCTTCGGTGTGGAGCTTGTGAGGCAGGGTGGAGTCCAGACCCAAAGCCAGACAGTGAAGTCAACCCCTGCTGGGCTACCTGCATCCCTGTGATGCAGGGCTGGGCCCAGAACTGTCTCTTCTTCAGCTCCCTGTCTCTACGTGCAGATGGAAGGAGGCACAGGTGGAGGGCCTCCTGAGGGTGAAATGAGTAAATGGACGGAAAGTCTTTAGAGTATCAGCTGGCACATTGTCATCAGTCACCATAGGCTGTGATCATTTCTGGACTGGAAGGCCCCTGAAATCCACTGGTCCCCAGGTCTGGGCCTAGGTCCTCTCCAACCTGTGTGATGACGATGTCCCTTCTGTCTGAGCCTCGCTGCTTTGCCCCTTGTTTTCACCTTCCGTGTTTCACCTGCCCCTCTCACTGGTGGGTCACCCAGTCCAAGAGTTGGGCATGCTCATTAGGGTGGAGGCATGATGGCTCTGGAGGGCAATGGCGAGGTACAGAATGGCCCATGTTGACCTGACCAGCCTGATTTAACCGTGCACAAAACCACAACCAAGCACATCAAGTGCGGAGCTCTGCTGTATCTGCTGTTCTTCCTGGGACATAATATGGGCTGTAGGCATCACAGCAAACTAATGACCACTGTGACTGTGACTCTTCCAGCTTTGTTTGGGAACATAGTGACATGAGGTGGTGGACGGACATCTCTGCACTCCCGTGATGACCCGCCACCACCCTCGCCTGGTGTGGACTCCAGGTTCTTCTCTTCCCCAGTTAGTGGTCTGGTCACTAGTCCTGCAACTCCCGATGGTGGCCATGACCTCATCAGAGCTTTATTTTTTTCCATTTAATCAAATATAATGGAGAGTCACAGATGCTAAAATCACATGTTGTCCAGGGCAGAGCAGAAAAGCTTTTGTTCCGCCTCCTTCAGTGCAGTTTAATTGTGCTGCCTGATGCTGCGTAAGCATCTCCTTGGTGACAGCTAACCTACAGAGCTGTTCTGTGATCCTCCAGTCTGCTTTTCAAGACCCATGAACCATGCATGACTTGGTAACCATCCAGCCCGCATAATTACAACCATCACCAGTGTAGGGGAAAAGCATAATACAACAGGACGCCAGGGTGACCCAAATGTGGGGCTTGCGTGGGACCAGTGAATAACAGGATATCACTGATGGATGCAGCTCATCAAGTCTTTCCCCCTCACAAATGCACCTCTTCTTGGGATCATAAACCTCCATTGAGGGTGGTTTTGGAAACTGTATAGGCAAGCCGGTATTTGTACATATGTGATTTGGTTCTTACTGCTAATGACGGGGTGGGTACACACCTATTATTACCATTGTTTCTAGATGACAAACAGGCTCCAAGAAATGCCATGCCTACCTGCCGCGAGGTGGGTGTGGGGCTGCAACGATGCCTGCAGCTCAGGCTTCTGATCTGTGAGCTTGCCTGGCAAATTGGGGTGATCAAAAGGAAGAGGGAAAGAATATTTCTTCACTCTTTATTTTCACCGAGCCTTCCTGACTTGACCTCTCTTTGCGCCCACGGGTCTGGTTAAGTGGCAAGAATGTGAGACGGTGCGGGGAGCTTCAAACAGTGAGCCACGGACCAGATGGAGAAAAGCACAGTCTGGGGAGAAGGGAGCCACACCAACCTGAAGAAAAATCCCTTTGCTCATAGTTTGGCTTTAACATAAGAATTAAGTCCTCATTCTCAAAGAGTTATTTTTTTTATTTTAAGAATGCAAAATAAAAGAATTAGACTGAATGAGATGAATGGCTTTGACAAATGTATTGATTAAGTCTGTCTAGGGTGGTTTAATTGACAAAGGATGCTGAATAATGGCATGAGAAGTTCCTGAAATTTCTCTTATGCTCTCTGAAGCTCCTCATTGTATTCAGTTTTGGCATCAGAAACCAACATTTCTTGGCCCAATTAATTTACACATGTACAGACACAACTTTCCTCAGTACATTTGGTATTCTGCCTGTCACTTTTCTTGAACGTCCTTGGAAGAAACATCCACCTGAAGAATTGGAAACTCACAGTAACTAAAAACATTCCCTGTGGATTCGAGAATCCTTTAGAAGGAAACTCAAGGGATATAATTTCATGAATTTGTACATGAAAAAGAGCATCTCAATTTAAACAATGTATTAGTTTCTCTTTAGCAGAAAATAATAAATATAAAACTCAAGTAACTCGGGGATGGATTCATTATCTGTTGATGACTAAGTACTGTGCTGATGTCAGACACTCACAAGTAAGTCGTGCCAAGCCCTCTGTGAGTTATACACCCTCACCTGAACTCACTACTAATATTTCCAACTCAACATACCCAGGAGGGAATGTCGGCATCATCTTGATAATTGCCTCAGCATTAGTCAGGCTCCCCAAACACCACAGGGCTGACAAATGTGGCAGCTTCTCCCCTTGGTTGGTCTGCAGACCAGCTCCAGCAGCAGAGCAGCTGAAGTGTGGGCAATGAGGTGAGACAGGGTGTCGGGACGGTGCCTAGATATGGATGCAGGCAAGAAGACAGGTGTCACACAGCCAGAGTGACAGAGCCTGGGGAGCCCAGCACTGCGACACAGCTGTGCTGCAGGAGCTGGGTGAGGTGAGCACACGGCAGAAGTTGCTGCCTTGCAGAAGCTGCCCAGGAGACCAGGAAGAAGGAATGTCCTGACCTTTCCCTTCCTCCTACCCTCTGATCCCCCAGTGGCTGCTATTGGCCAAAGCTCCCTGGAGGAGCTGGAGGAAAAGGAGATGGATTCAGAGCCCTGAAGAGGAGGAAGTGAGGAAAGGGATCTGAGGAAAGTGAGAAGCCCCCCAACTCACTCTTCATTTATTCCTGACCATAGACCTGAGTAAGCTGAGTTATCACTGCTTCACGGAAGAAGAAACCCAGGGTCAGGGAGGTCAAAGTCAACAAGCAGAAGAAGGAAGACTCACCCAGACCAACAGGGTTCTCTCCTTCCCACACCTGTCTCTCTTCTGGCCTGAGCTCCATCTGGAAACTATGTGTCCTCTGGTTTTGTTCACTTCCGGTAATGGTACTTCCGGTATGCCAGTGGCCCAGGATTCACCACTTGGAGACTTGATCAAACTGTGTCTTGCATCTTGCCTATTCCTTGTCTTTTCTCAAATAAAGGAAAAACATGTAATTTCACCTGTCACTGTGCATCACCATTTATCTCCCCTACAACCTCCTCTTCCCCTACCTCTCCCACCCCCCAGAATCACCCCACTGATGTCTGTATTTGCGACGGATGGAGACTTGACTGGGGGTGGTGAATAAACCATGCATTGTACAGGTGATGTGTTGTAGGACTGTGCATCTGAAATCTGTATAATTGTGTTAAGCAGTGTAACTATTGAATTAACCCCAGCAAACTCAATAAAAAGGGAAAATAATCTCCTGCCACTTGAAAATCTACTTCAACTTTATTTTCCTCAAACTACTCTAGCATCTCTCAGCAGCATTTCATCCAAATTTTCTGTCCTTCTGTCCGACTTGCCTTCCTTAAGTATCCCTGGATATGTAAGTGTGTTTGTCCAGATTCTGTTTTTGGCTTCCTTTTCAAACAGCACTTTCAGGATGATTTTAATTATTCTCACAACACCATCAAAACCATGTAGCTTATGAATATTAAATGATATTACCGGAGAAAACCTCTCTTCTGAATTCTAGATCTGACTTTTGGATGGTTTTATGTGAATAATAGCAGATGCCTAAAATTCAGCAGATCTGTATTAGAGTTTCTCAACCTCCGCACTGTTGCCATTTTGGAGCATGTAATTGTGGTGTATCGTAGGTTGTAGGTTCATGGTAAGAGCACCAAAGGGTCTGGGTTCATGGTAGGAGCACCATAGGGTGCAAATGCATGGCAGGTGCATTGCAGTATAAAGGACTCACTGTAGGTACTCTGGAGCAAAGGGATTCCAGTGACACTCTTTCATCACCCTAAGTTATGACAACGAGAATGGTCTCCAGACTTTCTTCATGTCCCCTGAAGGGCAAAACTGCTACTCGTGAAGAACAATTGCATAATGTTGAATTCATCTTTTCTCTCTACATCTACAACATTTTCATTGATTAATGCATCTGTTCATGGCAATACCGAGGATTCAACATCCCCAGGATTCAAAATCATACCACGATGCATTGTCTCTATATTCTTTATATTTTATTTCTAACCCCTTGCCAAATTGTTTAATAATACCTGCCCGTCTTTGAAGTCTATTCTGCACATCTCTCAAATCAAATCCATTTGACATAGGTCATGTCCTCACATGTTTTCACTGGACAATGCAGTAGCATGACAATCCCGATGCCACCTACACTAGCAGTTTTGAACCCGTGTCATCTCTTTGCTATACTGTCCTCACTGCTTAATCTCCAGAACCTGTGTCTGATGACACAGCTGCACCTCAGTGTCTGCGACAATTTCCTCAAGTATCAATAGCAGCCGTGATGCCTCAGCTAGCATTCAGTGCAAATGCATCATGTGTTTCAGACACGTGGATGTCTTCTCGGGTCCTGTTCTAGATACTTTGAATCCAATAGTGAACAAAATTCACAGGAAACTCTTACCCTGTGGTCCTTACAGCCTAGGAGGGAAGAGAAAGAGAGCAAATGTATAAATAAATAACCTATAGGAAATATTAGAAAGGTAGTATGTGCTATGGAAAAATCAAGAGTAGGAAGCAGGGTAGGTGGTGCTGGCATAGGCATTTTAACCTAGTGGTGGTGGGAATGCCATTGAGGATAGAGCATATGGGCAAAGACTAAAAGACAGCCTTTGTGGGTCCCTGAGAACTTGAGTCACACTAAATTTTGCCTAATTTGGGGCCTATGTCTTACTTCGGTAATTGCATACAATACTGCATTCAGCTGGCAGGCTTTTTTTTTCCTGATGTAACTTCCATCTGAAAAACATTTCTCCTCTAATGAGAACAAAAGTAGCTGGAGGGAAAAGAGCTATAACTGTATTTCTTTACTAACTTTTCTGACATCAACTTAGACTCTTCAAAATATTGATTTTAACCTTCTAATGTCACTGTATCCTTGGGAACAAATACTAAAGGAGTTGACATTATTTGGAGACATGAAGTTATTAATGGCTTTATGACATTGTTTCAAGTGTATTAATTATTTAGAAGGCAACAAGATGTTCTAGGTGGTGATAATGTCTAATGCTGATAATAAAATTATAACACTATGGGTCTGTATTATGCAGGATTAAAGTTTTCAGAAGGTCATTTATGGTTTTAAATTTACTGTCTGCATTTTTTCTCAGTACGACTAGATCTGCAATTAGCACTATGTGTTTTTGCAGCTGGAAATACCGAGTTTGAATTTTGTCTGTGCCAGTGCGCGATGCTTGCACCTGGACGTGATCCATCAGCTGTCAGCATTTTAAAATGGGAGGACCATTGGGAGTGCATTAAATAGTAGATACAGTGCACCTACAAATGCCTGGCCCATAAGACGACAAACTATTAGAAACAAGAGCACTCTGCAATATAAAGACCTATTTGAAAAATGAACTCCTGAATCACTTTACAAAGTAAATAATTGCATATGCACATTCTATGTTTAGAACTGTGATTTCATTGTCCCTCCCACTTGCAGGTGAGCAGGTGCCACTGCTTGCACTTCACTGCTCAAAGGCTGCCCTTGAAGACCACGCCCAAGACAATCTCCATTGTGTCTTCGAAGGCTACTTCCTTGAGTGCAGATAGGGCTATGTGCCTCTCATCATGAAGACTGATTCCCTCTCCATAGTAGGAAACCACGAGGGCATTTTAGTAAACACCAGGGCCCAGAGGGAGTGTCGCAGAGAGAGGATGGGCAGGTCCCTTCCCATCTCCGGGCTATGGAGGGCTTTCCCATTCCTCACTTCCTTTTAGGTATGAGTCTTCCCAGAAAGGCCTGTAGAGAGAATGCTTGTGTTTTGGAAAGGGATTTTTCTGCTTCTAGAAACTAAGACTCAAGGTGATGTGTTTTTTCTTTTCAGAGCAGTCCCTCCACGAAAGAGAGTTTTACAACACACTCTGCAGGATGCTGGGTGCCCAATTTTGTTCTTTTTCATGTGACTATACATTACTTTTCAATATTTACTGAAGAGATTTTTTTCTTTATTGAGTGCTCTTGGTTCATATGCTTTAATTTACGTCTCTTTATCTTCCATATATTTACAATAGGATTTTAGTTTGTGGTTTACCACAAGGCTTGTATAAAACATCTTGTAGATGCAACAGTCCACTTTAGGCTGATAGCAACTTGATCATATACAAAAATGCTGTATTTTACTCCTCCCTCCACTTTATGTTTTTGATGTCACGATTTATTATAAATCGTGTAGTAGTAATATGTAATTAAGTATCTATTAAGAAATTGTTATACCTATAGTTGTTTTAATACTTTGTCCTTTAGTCTTTATTCTGGAGTTTAGCGATTAACAGACCACCCTACAGTACTAAAATATTCTGAATTTGACTATATGTACGTATGACCAGTGCATGGGATGTTTTTATGTTGTTAATTAGTGGTGTCCTCCATTTCAGCTTGAAGAACTTTCAGCATTTCTGTAAAGCAAGTTTAGTGTTTAACTAACTCCCTCTTCTGTGAATCTCTCACTCATTTCTGATGAACAAATTTGCCAGGTAAAATATTCCTGGTTGCCAGGTTTTTTCTTTCAGTACACTTAGATATATCTGCTTATTCTCTTTTGGCCTGCAAGATTTCAGAGAAATTTGCCAATGGACTTATGAACATTCCCTTATATGGAAGCAGTTTTTTTTTCTCTCTTGCTGTTTTTAAAATTCTCTCTTTGTCTTTTATTTTTATTATAATGTGATTTGGAAAAGATTATTTTGGGTTGCAAATTTTGGGAAACCTATGATCTCCAAGAGTTTGAATGTTTAAATCTCTCCCCAGATTGAAATGATTGAAAACCTCTTAGACACCTTTTTTTTAAAAAAAACAATAAGCATTCTGTCTTCTTCTTCCTCTCTCTCCTCTGGGTTTTCGGTAGTTTTAAATTGTTTCTTTTGGTGGTATCTCACAGTTGACAAGACTCTCTTCACTTTTCTATTGTTTTTTCCTTTGTTCCCCTCTGGCTGGATAATTAATTACGCATGACCTGTCTTCACAGATGATTTCTTCTGCTTGATCACGCATGTTGTTAATGCTCTCTGTTGCATTTTTAAAAAATACTTTATTCATGGTATTCTTCAGGTCCAGATTATCTGTTTGGTTATTTTTTATAATTTACATATCTGTTTAATTGCTTATTTTGTTTATGTATTATTTGCCTCGTTTCATTAAATAGAGCTTCCTTAAGTCAAGTTTTCTTGGGCAAATTTTAGATTTCTATTTCCTTGGGGTCAGTTACTGAAAAGCATCATTGTATTCCTTTGATCATATCATGTTTCCTTAATTATTTGTTTTCTTTAAAGTCTTATGTTGCTGTCTTCACACTTGAAGAAGCAGTCACCTCCTTCAGTATTTACTGACTTGATCCAAGAAAGAAATATCTCTCATCAGCCCTGTTAGGGATTTGGAGGCTTTCTCAGACCTTCTTTATGCATATGCAAGCCCATACTTCTTGCCATGTCCTGGGCAGGATTTCCTAAGATTGCATGCCTTTTCTTGATCCTATAAAGCCAGGCCAGGTGCTGGTGGCCTTCTGTTTGATCTTCCTAGGGGACACTGAGGCTCAAATTTGTGTCCTTCTTCCCAATCTAGCAGAGTCAAGCTGGCTTCCTGTGCACGCTCACTAGCCATCTGCAAAGCTCACTCTCATTACCCTTAGATGTGTGTGCACAGTGAGCCAGCCACAGAGTACAGTGTGTAGGCCAGTGAGGTGGGTAGAGCACTGGAGGTACCTATAGGCCAGTTGAGGGAATCTTCAAGGGAAGCAACCCTGGGGCTTGTGGGTAGACTTCCTGATGGTGCAGTTAGTGAGATGTGCACACATCTATTTGCTGCCCTTCCAAAGCCCTGGCTAGAACTTGTGACATGGACCTGCAGGACCTCTAGGGATTTCAAAGAGCAAACCTACCATGGGTCCAGATGATAGCAAACCAGGAACTGTTGGTGACCTACTGTGCCAAAGACTAACTCAGTATTTTGAATTACTGCTTTCACTCAGTGAAATCCTAGGGAAACTTTTATAGAGTGGAGATCATAAGAGTAAAAGTGTCCTTCCTGTTAGAACAAGAAATCATGCCTGTGGTGGCGAGTAAGGCCATGAGAGTGCCAGGTAGCCTAGATCATGTATGCTAGTGGCCTTGGGAAGCAGATTCCTTTATTAGTTAAGATAATGATCTAATTAGAGTTTGAGCAGAGACATTGCTGATGTATAATCAATTTCTCTAGGATGTGGAAGATCAGCCATTGATTTTAAGAGAACAAGTTATCGGTCACAGAATTTACATCCACCCTTGATAGGTCTCAACCGACCAAGTGTAAATCAAAGGCATTTTCAAGATCTTATTTTTTTTTTGCTAAGAATGTTTAAGTGGTAACTGTGGAAGGAAGCAATTCAGACTCAGGAGAGAGTAGAGGTGTAGCTGCAGAAATGTGTCCAGTGTGGCCACTGTCTTGTAATAGTCAAGATCACTGGAGTCTTGGTTTCTCCAGTTTTAAATAAACTGTGTACCTATAAAAAAAAGAGCAATAATAATTATCAGACACTTCCCAAAGGGAATCCACTGTATGTCAACACAGCTAAATTTCACAGAAAGAGATGGACCTAGGACTTCAGTGTCAGACCACGTGATTTCCTAGCTGTAGAAACATGTTTGTTGTGTGTGCAACATGTGGTGAGCTGATAGCCACCTATGGTGCATCATGAATTCCAAGTTGACAGGTTTATTTCTCATTTTGTAAGGATAACCTATTTTGCAAGGTCTTTAATAAAGTTGAAAGGAGAAAACAGTAAAAATTATAGCAGTGATACTTATCCACAGCACGTTTGCTGAATCCCCCAACAAGAATGGATCTCTCCTTTCCTCTGATCTCTGATCACTTCAACAACCAAGCTCTCCTGTAAACAGTGGGTTCACAGGTACCTGAAAGTGCTCACCAAATGTTTGTTTAAGGAAAATAGTCGAGGAAGGTCAATGGGATGTTCTAATAAAGAGGGGCTTTTTAGAGGCATGTAAAAAACATTCAATGAGATAATGCACAGGGAGATGGATACAGTGTGAGTGGTGTGATTACTTTCCTGTTGTTGCTTCATCAGACAGCTATCCATATCATGCTCAAAACAACCCAGTTTTATGATTCTACAGCCCCAGATGCCAGATGCTGCAGTGGTTCTCAGCAGGCTCCAATCAGGGCATCTGCATGCCAGCACAATGCTGGGGTCCCCAGGGAAGAATCTCTTTTCTTGCCCTTTTTATCTTCTAAAGACTGCCTGCTTTCTTTGGCTGGTGACCACTTCCTCCTCACTCACAGAGAGCATGGTAATACCTTCAAATCCCGGTCTGACTCCAATCCTCTTATCTTCACTTAATGAACAGAATTAATGAACAAACAAAATAGTGAGGGACTCATAGACAAAGAGCAGGTTGACAGCTATGGGGGGGCAGAGCTTGGTGAGGAGGGGTTAGTGGAATGACCAAAAAAAAAAAAGAAAAAGAAAAAACTCATGGACACAC
>PVKM010003548.1:0-57010 GCA_004027735.1 Carollia perspicillata | reverse complement strand
AATTCTACAGAGCATTTACGGAATAATTAACCCCTGGGGGAGTGGATGAGATGGGAGTAAAAGACAGAAAACTGTACTTGAACAAAACTAAAAAAATAAAATAAAATAAAATAAAACAGACTTTTGGTAAATTCTTAAATGAATATTGCATAGTAAGATTTGAAAATGTTTCACCTGAGACCAATTAAATCATGAAGGCAGAAGAATGAATTAAAAGTCACAAGTGTAGGGTACTAAAACCATTTGAAAAAAAATAACAACTAATATTTGTGCCAACTGCATTCACTCTTATTTATACCAGAATTTTGCCTGGGTTGGCCAAAATTATTGATGTTTGGCATTATACAGACTCATCTTCAAGCACAGGGTTGTCAGGGGCTAAATGCAATTTCAGCTTCATCCACTGTTAAGGTATGATTCTAGGAAATAATGCAACTGAACCCATACCGACTCTCTATTTTGTGACCATAGTGCCATAACTAACATGACATGATAATGTAGATGGACTATCGTGATTTGGGCTTAGACATGGCACTCACCGATGACATATTCCACCCTGAAGAGATCTTTTCTGGGGTCATATGGACGATTGAAGTCAATCTGGATGTAGAAAGACTGCCCTCTACGTACAATGAGTTTGTTGTTATCATACTTGTCAGTGTGGTGATCCACTTTGTTGCTGTCCCATCTCTCCTTGAATAGGTGAACACTCTGGACCTGAAGGTAGTCTATGCACAAAGAAAAAAATCAAATGAAACCACTTAGTAACTTTGTTTAAATGTAAACTCAAAAAATAAGATCATTTTTCCTGAAGTAGGAAGGTCTATTGGATAAAACTCTATACAGACTGGAAGGTTTGAGATTCAGTGCCCTGTGATATTTTGCTTTCAAAGAGGACTTTATAAAAGCTTTTCCCCACTCTGATCTCATTTCAGACTGCAGAGCTCTGACTTTGAGAGCAATGGAGCAGTGTTGATAATGCCCAGTGTACAGGTCTAGATACAGAGAAACTAAGACCAAAGTTGAACTCTTCATATTCCCTGGTTTTCCTTATGTCAGGTCCTTCTCATAGTGACTATAGCCACACTGTGTCACTAACTAGAGACAAACAGGAAATAGCCACTTCCATTTTCTTATCCTTAAAAGGGGGGGGGGAATCAAATCTGGCAAAGCCTCAAGAAAGTTCTAAGGACAAAGCTGACCATTAACTCAAAATTGTCTTCTTACTTCAAAAAGGGTCAAATACCCTTCCTTTTGTAATCCTAAAAGTAGATCTTGTCCATCAATGGCAGAAAAGAGTGGGAACAGGTATGGAGAAAAGACACTTACATTTCTATGAGATAAGTATAATTGCTTCTATTTTGCACATGCAGAAACAAACCTCACATTTGCCTAGCTACTAATCAACCAGTCTGGAAGGCAAATGCTGGTCTATTGCCAAAACCTGCAGATTTTTTTTTAGTGTTGTGAGTTTAACTGTCAGTAATATATTTATCTGAGACACGCTAGTGCTGGATAAAGGTTATGTATCTTCCTGCCATTTTCCCATTCCCTCTGCAAATAAGCACTGAATATGAAGCTACCTCTAACTATGCATTTGCACTATAGTTTAGAAAATCTAGTCCAGAGACAGATTTCTGTCCATGCATTTGTAGTTTTAATGGGACACTGGGGAAAGGAGCCTGGGCGGGAGAGGTGCTGGCCTTCCTTCCCTTTCCCTGATTCTGCCTGCTGCATGGTTTGCCCTCACAGCTGTGAACACAGAGTGCACATCTGCTGAGCTTGTGCTGGGCGTCGCTTTTCAAGACTCCAATGACTTCCTTTACTTTTGCACAGAAATCTATGTAAAGGTTCTGATTTTCTCTGGTCTCACTTTTTTTCTTATTGGGGAGAAGTTGGGCTCATTAAGATACTCTCCAGTTTGGAAGTCCAGGAGTTCCTGAAACACTCTGCATTAATAAAATCCAGGTAATCCTGATTTGAATCTCCAGTGTCATAATTACTTAGATAAAAAACATTGCTTCTCAGAAGCCGAACTTTTCTCAATTTTAAAATGGAGATACTAATATCCAGAGAATTTCTGTAAAAATTCAATGCCATAGTGATGCAATGTGCTTAGCACTATGCCTCCCACATAGTGAGGTCATAGGCTTGCTTGTGGCTCACTGCATGTGAGCTCTGATGGAGCCAATTTATATTTTACATGGTGTTCAATGGACTATTCTGACTGCAACATTACAGCAAACAGAAGTACAAGATGCAGTTTTATTTTTACCTTATCTCAGAACCCTGTCATAGTCCATGCTCCCTGAAGGAAACTTTCCTTCCATTATGTTGTAGGATAAAGATGTATAATTCTCTATACCTTTCTCCTCCAAGCTGCCTTACCCCTAAGTTTTCTGGCCTTATTAAAGTCACAATTCCCAGTGTTAACCCAGCTTCTGAAAGGCTGAAGAGTAGGGGCTCAAGATCATGGGGTAGGAAAATCTTGAGTTCACCTACTCCCATGAACACATCAAAACCACAACTACATGTAGAACAAATATCTTTGAGAATGACCTGATGACTAGCAGAATAGATTTTTCTACAACAAAGAATTTAGAGAAAAGCCACATTGAAACATGTAGGAGGGTCTAGTCAGGAACCACACCCCCAGTATGGCTTCCTGCAAGTTGGAGGTATTTTACCACCATGGAAATGCCTCCTGAGGAGATGGGTCTGAGCTTCACATTGAGTTCCCCCAGTCCAGGTCGGGGAACCCCAGGAAGGAAAGACCCCAGGTGGGGGGAGAAACCAGGAAGGTAAGACTCCACAACAGCTGGCTATGAAAACCAGTGGGGCTTATGTCCAGGAGACCTGAAGGGCTCTAAGAAACCAAGACTCTGCTCTTAAAACACTTATGCACAAACTTACCCTCTTAGAGTTCTAGGACTGAGGCAGCAGTTTGCAAAACTCCTGAGTCGTGCATAAAGGAAATACATTGACTAATTTTAGAGCAAGTGCTGGAGGGGCAGGAATCTGTTTAAGCTTTCTCTGGGGACAAGAGCACTGGCAGACACCATTTATTCTTTAAACCCCAAGCTGGCCTAGAGCTGGCAGGCACCATTTCTAACACTCCCAGTTAACCTTGCTAATATTGTTCACCCTGGTGTTCCTCCGAGATTCCGCCTGGCCCAATCTGCCATTCCATCTAGCATCACTCCTGCCACACCTGTTGGGCAGCCTTGGCCAGCGCTGGCACCCTCCAAAACAGCCTCAGCCCGAACCTGCCACATCTGGTGGGCAGCTTTGTCTAGGACAAGTGTCCTTATGAGATGACTCTTACTCCACAGGGCTAGCCCTCACATACCAACATGCCCACAACTGTTGAAGCTGAGCCTTGCAGTTATCTGCATACCAGCACACCCACGGAAATTGCAGCTGGGTCTCAGAGTCAGCTAGGCCAGGGAACAGCCCTGCCCACCAGTGCACCTACAATAGTCATACACAGGCCTCAACAACAACTGGGCGGGGGGACCAATCCTGTCTACCAGTGCCTCTGAAACAATTGTGGCAGGGTCTTGCAGCCACCAGCCTTGGGACCAACCTGCTTACAAACATACCTTTACTGTATGCACCCCGATCTCAGCAGGCACATGCAGCCCACAGAGGGAACAACCTTAGTGCACATGGCTCTGATGAACAGAAAGGATTACACAACTGGGCCCCACAGGACCCCTTTTACATAAGCTCTTTCAAAGCCAGGAGGAAAAGCTAATATGCCAAATACATAGAAACAACACAGAGAGTTAGACAAAATGAGAAGACAGAGGAATATGTTCTAAAAGAACAAGAACTGACAAAACCCCAGAAAAAGAACTAAAAAAATGGATATAAGCAGCATACCTGATAAAGAATTCAAAATAATAATCATAAGGATGCTCCCCAAAGTTGAAAGAAGAATGAATGAACACAGTGAGAAACCCAGAAAATATAATTAGAACTGGAAAGTTCAATAAATAACTAAAATTTAAAAAAAAACTCCAGAGAGAATCAATAACAATTATATGATATAAAAGAACCAATCAGCAATCAGAACAGGACAAAAGAAGTTTTAAAAAAGGATAGTTTAATGGGACATCAAATATACTAATATTTACATTATAGAAATCCCCAAAGGAAAAGAGATTTAAAGAAACAACAACAACAACAACAACCTATTCAAACAAATAGTGGCTGGAAACTTCCCAAAGTTGGTAGAGAAAACAGACAACCCAATCCAAGAGTCATATAGAGTCCCAAAGAAGATAAATCCAAAGAGACTCACCCCAGACACATAATAATCAAAAACATCAAAGTTAAAGATAGAGAATATTAAAAACAGCAAGAGTAAAACTACTAAAGCTCAAAGGAACCCCCATAAAACTATTAGCTAATATTTCAGCAGAAATTTTGCAGGCCAGAAGGAAATGACATTATATTCAAAATGATTAAAGTGTAAAGCCTACAAAGTAAAGCCTACAAACAAGAATACTCTAATCTGCAAAGTTATTACTCAGAATTGAAGCACAGTTTCCCAGACAAACAAAAGCTAAAGGAGTTCATCACTACTAAACTGGCAATAGAAGAAATGTTAAAGAGACTTTTGTAAATGGAAAAAAAATGCCAAAACTAGAAGAAAATATATGAAAGAAAAAAATCTCACTAGTACAAGAAACCACAGAGTATAAAGATAGTGGATCAATCACTTATAAAGCTAGTATAATGATTACAACAGAAAAGTAGTAAAATTATGTATATCTATAATAATTAGTTAAGAAATACACATTCACAAAAATGGGAAATATGATATAAAAACATAAAATGTGGGTGGGATGAGAAAAGTTAGTGCTTTTAGAAAGCATTTGTACTAAAGCAACTATAAACATAATATAGACAGCTATATGTGTAACTTGTTATATATGAATCTTATGGTAACCACAAACCAAAAACCTATAATAAACACACAAAGAATAGAGAAAAGGAATCAAATTATAATATTAAAGGAAGTCATCAACTTACAAGAGAAAGGAACAAAGGAATAAAAAGGAATAGAGAAGAACTACAAAGACAAGCAGAAAACAATAAGATGGCAATAAATACATTCCTAGCGATAATTATTTTAAACTTCAATGGACTAGATTCTCCAATCAAAAGACATAAAGTGGCTGCTTACAAAATATTCATTTTGGACCTAAAGACACAGACTGAAAATGAAGGGATGGATAAAAGATTTTTTAATGCAAATGGAAATGAAATGAAATCTTGGGCAGCCATATTTACATTAGACAAAATAGACTTTAAAACAATGACTGTAACAAGAGACAAAAAGGGCATTACATAATGATAAAGGGAACAATCCAACAAGCAGAGATAACACTTATAAACATCTATGCATCCAGTATAGGGGCATGTAAATACATAAAGTGAATATTAACAGACATAAAGGAAGAGATTGACAGTAATACAGTAATAGTTGGACTTCAACATCCCACTGACTTCAGTAGATAGGTCATCCAGACAGAAAATCTACAAGGAAACATTGGCCTTAAACAACACATTAGACCAGCTTAAAGTAATAGATATATACAGGACATCCCATCACAAAACAGCAGAATACACACACTTTTGAAGTGCTCATGAAACATTCTTCAGTATAGATCACATGTTAGGCCACAAACCACGTCTCAATAAATTTAAGGAGATTTCAATCACACCAAACATTTTTATAACCACAAGGGCATGAAACTAAAAACTTAGAAGAAGAAATTGCAAGAAGAAAACTGGGAAAAAAAGCCAAATACATGGAGGCTAAAGAACATGCTGCTAAAAAAACAGTCAGTCAACAAAGAAATCAAAGAGGAAATAAAAAATACCTTGAGACAAATGAAAATGAAAACATAACTTTCCAAAATCTATAGGATGGAGCAAAAGCAGTTCTAAGAGGGAACTCTGTAGTGACATAGGACTACCTCAGGAAACAAGAAAAATCTCAAATATATAATCTAACCTTAAACCTATAAAAACTAGAAAAAAGTATAGAAGGAAGAAAATAACAAAGATCAGAGCAGAAACAAATAAAATAAAGACCAAAAAAAAAAAAAAACCCACCCAATAGGAGATCAATGAAATTAAGAATAGTTTCTGTGAAAAAATAAATGAAACTGATAAACCTTTAGCCAGGCTTATCAAGAAAAAAGTGAGAGGGCCAAAGTAAAAATCAGAAATGAAAGAGAACAAGTGACAACTGACACCAGAGAAGTACAAGGGATAATCAGAGAATACTATGATCAATTATATACCAACAAATTGTGCAATCTAGAGGAAATGGATAAATTCCTATCAACATGCAACCTTCCAAGACTAAGTCAGGAGGAAACAGAAACCTGAACAGACCAATAATTACTAAAGAAACCAAATCAGTAACCAAAAACACGTAAGAAACAAAAGCCTAGGAGAGATAGCTTCACAGGTATCATTAAATCAAATGTGTAAAGAATTAATATCTATCCTTCTTCAACTATTCCAAAATATTGAAGAAAGAATGCTTCCAAACTCACTCTGCAAAGCCACCATTATCCTGATACCAAAACCAAACAAAGACACTATAGGAAGGAAGAAAGGAAGGAAGGAAGGAAGGAGGAAGGAAGGAAGGAAGGAAGGAAGGAAGGAAGGAAGGAAGGAAGGAAGGAAGGAAGGAAGGAAAAATTACAGGCCAATATCCCTGATGAACAGAAATGCAAAAATTCTCAACAAAATATTGGCTAACTGAATTTGACAGTACATTAAAAAGACCATACAGCACAATCAAGTGGGATTTATTCAAGAGACACAAGGTTGGTTCAATGTTTGCAATCAATCAATGCAATACGCCACATTAACAAAATAGAAAACAAAAAAACATATGATCACCTCAATATATGCAGAAATTTTTGACAAATTCAACACTCATTTATAATAAAAGTTCTCAACAAAGTGGAGATAGAAGAAATATGTACCTTAACACAATCGAGGTCATGTATAACAAACCCACAGCCAACAACATACTCAATGCTGAAAACATTTTCTGTAGGATGAGGAACAAGACAAGAATGCCCACTCTCATCACTTTTATTTAATACAATATTGAGTGCCCTAACTATAGCAATGAGATAAGAAAAAGAAAAAAGGCATTCAAGTGGAAACAAAGAAGTAAAACTGTCAGTATTTGAAAATTACACGATACTACATATAGAAAATCCTAGATTCCTCCAAAAAGCTTTTATGACTAATAAATAAATTCTGTAAACTTGAAAAACACAAAATCAATATGCAGAAACCTATTGCATTTCTATACATTAATAAAAAATCAGAAAGGGACATTTAAAAAATAAACTCATTTACGGCTGCATCAAAAAAGGTTTAACCAAGGAGGTGAAGGAACTGCACTCTGAAAAGAATAAGACATTGATAAAAGAAATTTAAGAAGACAAATAAATGGAATGATATGCCATGCTCACTGATGTGAAGAATTAATATTGTTAAAATGTCTATACTACCCAAAGCAGTCTATGGATTCAATTCAATGACTATGAAAATACCATTTTTTCCCACAGATCAGAACAAATAATTGTAAAGTTTGCATGGAACCACAAAAGATCCCAAATAGTCAAAGCAATCTCAAGAAAAGAGTGGGTTGAAAGTATATTCCCTGATTGCAAACTATAGTACAAAGTTATAGTAACCAAAACAGCATGATACTGGCACAAAAACAAATATATAGATCAATGAAACAGAATAGTGAGCCCAGAAATAAACCCATGCTTATGTGATCAAGTAATCTGTGACAAAGGAGGCAAGAATATACAATGAGGAAAAGACAGTCTCTTCCAAAAATTGTGTTGGAAAAATTGGAGAGCTACATGCAAAAAAAAAATTGAAACTGGACCACTTTCTTACACTATATATGAAAATAAACACAAAATGAATTAAACACTTAAATGCAAAACCTGGAACCATAACTCCTAGAAGAAAACACAGGCAGTCAAATCATTGACCTCAATCCTAGCAATAATTTTTTCGGCTATGTCTCCATGAACAAGGGCTACAGGAGCAAAAAAATAAACAAATGGGACTCCATCAAACTAAAAAGCTTTTGCACAGCAAAGGAAACATTAACAAAATATAAAGACAACCTATGGAAGAAGATATGGGCAACACTGAAAAACAATCTAATTAAAAAATGAGTAGTGGTCCAGAATGCATTCTCCAAAGAAGACATACAGACAAAGACAAATACTGTAAGATTTTATTTATATGTAAAATTTTAAAAACAAATCAAACAAAAGAAACAGACTCATAGACACAGAGGACAAACTGACGGTTGTCAGAGGAGAGGGAAGTGAGGGGTTCAGTGAAAAGATGAAGAACGTTAAAAGGTACAAAATTCCAGTTATAGAATAAGTTACAGGATGTAATGTACAGCATCAGGAATATAGTCACTAATATCATAGTGACTTTTGACAGATGGTTGCTAGACTTAGTGTGATGATCATTTTGTAAAACACGTGAATGTCAAATCACTATGTTGTACGCCTGAAACTAACATAATAATATTGTATGCCCACTATACTTTCATTTTTTAAAAAAGATAAGAAATACCTGGATAATCATAAATGTCCCAGCTTAAAAATACCTAAT
Organism: Carollia perspicillata; assembly: GCA_004027735.1. Taxonomy (NCBI): domain Eukaryota; kingdom Metazoa; phylum Chordata; class Mammalia; order Chiroptera; family Phyllostomidae; genus Carollia; species Carollia perspicillata. The sequence continues at coordinate 48,313 of PVKM010003548.1, read as the reverse complement.
TAATCAACCACTCTGGTTTTCTTTTTTTGGACCATGCCTTTTAGTAATATTTCTTTTTTTAAAAAAAGTCTAAAGTCCTATATCCTCAGAAATGAGTTTAATCAGCTCTTCATTCTTCAGCACCAGTAGGAAAAATATACTGATGTTTTAACCTCATGGAATTTCAGAAAGCAAAGGTACTTTGTAAACCATCTGGTAGGCCTGCTATATACTACATAAAATACATCCATGAAGGCTCTAATAAGTAGGCTTCTAGCCTCCAGCTCAACAGGGAGCCCACCATCTCACAAAACAAATAGTTCATATTTAAACAAATCTAATTATTTGAAAATTAATTATTATCCTCTTAAACAGGAACTGACACCAGTTTTTCTGTAATTTTTCTAACTATGGAACCTTGTTCTAACTTCTGCACAAATATAGGATATGTTTTATTCATTTCATCTGTCACTCTTTAGTTTGTTTTAAAGTAATAGTTCCTCTAATTCAGGGGTGTCAAACTTATTTTCACTGGGGGCCACAGCAGCCTCCTGGTCACCTTCGAAGGGCCAAATGTAACTTTAGGACTGTATAAATGTAACTACTCCTTAACTAGGGGCAAGGAGCTAGACATTGCCACTGAGTAGAAACAAGGTGCCAGTCCACATAAAATAAGATGCAGGGATGGATTCGGTCCATCCTCCTTGTGTTTGCCACCTGTGCTCTAAGTAAAACATTACTGGGATCTTAAACTATTCTTTAAGAAATTATTTCCCAATCTTCTACACATTATTCTATTTTGGAATATACATTTCATTTTGTAAATTTATCTCTTGTAGTATTTTCCCTAGAATTAAATACATTATTCCAGTTCTGGTTTTCCAGTGAAAATCAATGAGACCACTACATTTGTCAAAAGAAATACTATATTTCTATTAGTTCAGATCAAGTCACCATTAGTGTTTTGACCACTCTTATTTTATTGTTGATTTAAATAAAGCATCCAGTAAAACAAAAGCCTTAAAAATACATTCCAATGTCATTTTAACCAGTAATGGGTTAAAATTCATTCCAGACCCTTACAAGTTACTAAATTATGTTGCTATGTAGCCATATCTATTTATGCAATTTTTTCTCCTTTTTAGCTCAATTTCAAGCCCTCACATATACTAACATTAAGTTTTATCATGTTAAATTTGGTTCATTGTTTCAAGTTCTGAAGATAATTGAGAACCTAAGCATATATATTTAGTGTATTTAATATCTTTTCTGACTTGCCGTCCTCCAGAAATTTTTATAAGTGTGCTATTCTACATGACATTCAAGACATGAATACAAATGCTGATTAGGTCAGGGCCTAATTAATACAAGTTAGGTAAGTGCACAGTGGTACATCTTAAAAAGTGAAGAGATGGTTATGATACAGTGTCATAACTACTCTGATAAAGGAAATATAGGGTATTGGCTGGGTGATGAAGATTTCTGGGTGGTATAGGAGAGCCCCTAACCCAGATTAGAGGAGATTAAGGAAGCTTTCTGGAAGAAGTGAGGTATAAGTAATGGTCAGAAAGATGAACAAGTTACACAGGTAGAGAGAAGTGTGGGGAAGAATGTTTCAGGGAGATGGGAAAACGCGTGAAGACTGTAATAAGAGAGTGCATGGTTTACTTGAAAAACTGAAGGAAGATTGGTTGTCTAGAGTGCAGCAGTGGGATCGCAATGGCAGAGTAGGCAGGAGCTGCTCATGCCAGCCTTGTAGGCTCTGTTAAGAAGTTAAGTTAATAGCACTAGGGATCTAGTAAGAATCTGAAATTGCAAACTGACGTGATTACACACACACAAATTTAAACTACATCTGGAGACTGAGTAGAAAACAGATTGGATAATGACAATCTTAGAGGCAAGAACGTCAGCTGGGAGGCTGCTGCAGTGTTCCAGGTGAGGAACTGGGTGAGTCTAGTCTGCCTATAAGAAATGGATGCATTGGTTCTGGAGAACTGCCAGGATTTGCCTCACATCTTCTCATATCCACCCCATGATAATATGTTCCTGAGGATTAAGTAGGTTATCTTAATACCTTGGTTTCTCAAGCAGCTCTACCAACAGGGAACAAATAAAGCTGGAGAGGGAAATTCAAATGTATCTTTGGCATCTGTAGTTCTCACTGATTCTAATCCTTACTGCAAAAGAAAACCCTGGCTTTCCAGTTCTATACCCCATTCTAGTAGACCTGCTTAATGTCGGGTGACTCTGCCCATCCTGAGATGATGCAGTGCAGAGCTAGTTCTATGGGATATTGACAGGTGTTGTGATAATTAAGAGTTTTGTGGTTAAACCAGTTCGGGAAATGCTGGTTTTAACCAAGATTAATCAGGATTCCTTCAGGATTTATGGGAGACTTTAATATGTTAATATATATTGCAAATCTCCTTCGAGTACAATGTTTTCCAAACTTAAATGATCCTGGAAACTATTTTTGTGGGATATTTTGTAGAATATATTTTGGGAGATGCTTCACTATTTACTAATTTGGCAACCTCAAAAAAATTACATAACTCTCTGAGCCTAGTTTTCTTATTTTTAAAACAGCAACAAAATATCTTATAGGTTTGGTGTAAGCATTAAACCAAAAATGAATGCAAAGTGCTTTAGCACAGTGGCGACCAGTCAATTCTCAATATTTGTATTTTTTAAAATTTTTTATTTTAGTTGTTGTTCAAGTACAGTTTCTGTCTTTTACTCCCATCCCAGTCCACCCCCCTAGTGTCAATATTTGTATTACATAATTATTGTTACTATTAGTATATATAATGATATATAGTGACCTAATGGATAAGAGTACAGATTCTGGAGACAGACTGACTGGGCTCAAATCCCAACACTGACATTTACTACCTTTGTGATTTTGACAAGTTATACAAGCTTCCTGTGCCTCAGTTTCCTGATCTGAAAAATGGTGACTGTGTGGGGACTAAGTGAAAAACACACTGTTTTCTGAGTTGACATCTTCCTTCCCCTTTCCTGATTTTCTATGGGTAGATGAAATCATTTTCTGCTTTTGATTCCAGAATATATTTTCTTTAAAAGGAAAAACAACCTGTTATCATTAATCATGTGGTATTATCTTAATAAAGATGATTTTATCTGTGGATCTGTAAGCCCCTTGAGGGCCAGGCCCTGTCTTAATCATCTTGTTTCTGTGCCGGGGCAATGGGAAAAAGTTCCTCAGCAAATATGCCACTTTTTACTTTCAACAAATTTAATACCTGAAAATTTGAGGTTTAAGTTCCTTATTTGTTTTAAAATAGGTTATTTCATTTACCATGGCATTAACCATAGGAGTTTCTTCAGTGATTTATCAGATAATTCATTCTCAGAACATGCCAGTTTCAGGACTGTGTATCTACACCGTTGCCAATGGTAACGTGGGGGTTCGTAATATGAGATCTTCAGACTAGCAGTTTTGTTTCAAATAGGAATAAAGTGCCGTGTTCTCATAGCCCATTTATACTGCTTATAACAAAGGGTAAGCAAAAGGATGTTTATGAATTCCTTTAAGTATAAGAAAAGTAAGCCCCCTGAAACTTATGTAATTTTAATAACCAATGTCACCTCAACTCAATAAAAATAAATAAATAAGTAAATAAAAAAACATAAGCCCCCAAAATGAACCTCATGTTTTCTAGTATTTAATAGTGAAAGCAAACATACAATAAATATATATTAACATGTAGCATTTGTTTTAAAATAATGTAGCCTATGTGTGTGATAACATTTAATTTAAAAATGTAGTTCTAAAGTGTTATTTTTTTCAAGTGATCTTTTTATTCTCTATTTTAATATGCTGCTAAGTCAATGCCTTCAGGAAGAAAGAGAAAAAATTCATAGGAAATCACAGTGGTGCCCTATGTAGGGTAAAACTAAGGCAATGGTAAGTAAAATTTCTCTGTATAAGTTCTTAGAAGTTTGTATTAAAATAATTTAAGCTAAGAAAAATATTTTACTTAAAAATGAAATTACTAAAATATAAAAGGTTAAAAGCTCCACAGAGAAGTCAGGAGTTTAAAGATATAATGTTCTAGACTGCAGTCAAGTTTATAAGACACACGATTTATTCTTTAGAAGAAGGCAATGGCACCCACGCTGCCCGCTCTCTAGCGTCATCTCCTGGTATGGAGATGTCTACAGATGTACTAGGGTTTGCCCCAATATCGGCGAATGAGCCGAAGTCCCCAATTTCATGGATTAAACAACATTTCTTTCATTGCTCATGGAGAGTGACCCATGGATCAAGTCAGGCATAGATTTACAAATATCATAGTTTTTCTGTTTGTTCATTTTTCCTAGTGTTGCCCCTTCCCACGGAGTAGGCACTTGGTATACATCTGTTAAGCAAGAATATTGATTTTTGCTTTGTTTATTGCTTAACAAAACATAGTTTAGATTGTAAGAGCTTTCTCATCACCCAAGTTCCATTTGTCACAAACAGGAAATTAATTTGCTTCTCCCTGTCCAAGTCCAGTTCTTGGCAAAATAGAGCAACCATTGCTAAGTTACTTTTTTGTTTTTTAGAGAAATATTGTAGCTGGAAACTTGGCAGCTCACTCTTTCAAAGTGACAGCTTGAAAAAAAAAGTTTACCTAACACAATTTAGCCTAATTCTGAACATATCAGATAATGGTGTGTTAAAAAAGAAAAAAATCTCTCCTCATGAGTCAGCGGCCTCCTCATCCTCCTACCCTTTCCTTAATATGTAAAAAGTGGATTATATTCTTCTTTGGTTATAAAACTATTCTTCAGAGAATGATTATACCTGTCACAGATGGAATCTTGAAATAAGTTAAATATTTAGGTTTGTATCCTAGGAATTCTCAAGTGAATTGAATTCTCAATGCGATTTTTAAAATATTATCTATTACCAAAGTATAGAAATATATACTGTCAATGAGGAAGTAGGTCTGTTTATTGTGAAAACAACAAGATAAAGGTTATTTTCTCATATTTCTTTTGGATAGCCATAATTTTAAAGTATCATTAACTAGAATAATTACAAACAGTTTCTTAAACAGCGTATTGTTTTTAACTGTTGCTATTAAAGCCGTCCTGCACCTAAAAATGTATAAGACTTACCCAGCTGCCTAGAGGAAGCTAGAATAAAATAAATGAGGTTAACATCCTCTCCAGGGACTGAAGTCTCCCTGGTCAATTTCTTTCTATCCCTAAGTATCTCAACAGCCTTCTAATGCATCTTCTTCCCTCCATTTCTCCTCACGGAGAGATTTCCCTTCACAAAATACGATTCCAAGGATGCCATTCTGCTGTTTGGAACCCCTCACAGGCAGGAGGAGAGGTAAATCTGTGGTGTGATCCCTGCCCACTTGTCCCAGGCTGCTCTCCCTCTGTTGTCGTCACTACTTGACATACAATGTTCCTTCCACTAGAAATGCCACCCCATGCACTTGTCTGCCTGGGACGCTTTCATTCATCTCTGTCACCCTCTTTCCCACTCCACTGGCACTACTAGTCATTGCTTTTACTTGTTTTGTCTATTAGGTAGAGAGCTGCTTGAGGACAGGGACTGACCTATTTATTTTTGTGTCCCTAGAGAGAGGGTGGCATAGTTCCGGACACATAGGTGGTAATCCCAGTGTTTTTCCTCAAACCAAATGAAAAAACAAACAGGTTCTATGCAATATCATTTCTTAATCACACCTTTCTTATTCTTTCAATAACCTTGAATCCATAGAGGTTTACTTTGCACAAAGGGCAGATTAATAATTAACCAGTTAGTTAGTTGATTTAGTTATGATGTGGAGTAGTGGGAGAAAGGAAATGATCAGAAAGACACAAGACCCTAATAAATACTAGATTCTGCCTGCATTTGATTTTTAAAAATAGGTCTAGACTTGCTTTCCAGTTTGAATTCTGTGTATTAGACCTGTCAAACAAGTGTTACATTCACTGCTGCAAACGATTGCCTATTGTTAATAACACCAAGTCAAACAAGCCCGAGAATGTAAGGCTGTGTTCCAGAACATTACATCTCCTGCTAAAATAACCTTTGAGACAAGAAGGCTGTAAAGAAATTTTCAGAATACCAACTGTGTGTGCAGAACAGTCTATTAGAAATAGTTGCAAATTCAAACAATCTGAAGAGATTTGCACATATTTTTCTCAACCTTAATTGAGTTCAAAGAGGGCTGGTAAGGATCCTTAAAAATACACAAGGACATCAAACCCACTGCTGACTGGCTGGTCCCCTCCCCAGGGTCCCATGGCCACCTCAAATATTTCAGTTTTTCTTAAATATTGTGCTGCTGTATGGGAGGAATATTACTCAAGTTCATAGATTTTGAGTTATGGGCTAAACAAATTCTTAGCATGTAATTATGAAAACTGTGAATTAAAAGTATTACATCCACCCACTCACTATATATTATATACATTATATAATATATACATTATATATATATATATATATATATATATATATATATATATATATATATATATATACAGGATTATACAAAATGAAAAATGTGCCATTCCCCCCTTTCTCCTCTTGCTTCTCTGACTCTGTTAGTCAATTTTACAAGAATAGCTTGCTAAAAGGACATTTGAGAAGAAATTACATTGAAATAAATGAGAAGAAAGAATTTGTTTTGGGCTTTGTGCTCCTGGAGCCAAAGTAATGGTCACACAGGGAATCAGGGAGAAATAAATCCTGTTAGTGGCCACTAGTGGCCACTGGGTGAATTGCAAAAAAATGGCATTAAATGCGTGACTGCTTTAGCAGGGATGGTTTGGGGAGAAATCATTTATATATTTAGTGCCACAAAACCCTTTTAGCATAACTAAACAGAAATTTGAAATGCCAAAGAAAACTAGGAGACAGACCTACTTGGTCAGATGATTTATTTTGGTCGATCAGATGCTTTTATTTATTTATTTATTTATTTATTTATTTATTTATTTATTGTCTTACTCATCAGGGACTTAGGACTATGTTTCATGGGTTCAGGTATCCTACCCTCATAGCATGTAGCACTTAGCTCATTTGTGTGAGAAATATTAAATTATGCATGTTTATAAAATCCAGAAGTTGTTCCTAATAATAGGATCCTAATGATCCTAGGACTGATGAATCATGTAATTCTCAAGTGACTGACTGTACATTCATTCTACAAACAATCATTGGATCCTCATACTCCTATGCCAGGGCCTGTAATAAGTATCCCAGAATGTCACTTGCGGTGCGGACATATGACTACCGAGCAAATAATAATATATTTTTCAAAATCATTTAATTCAAAATAATCCCCACCTCTGCCTCCAAAAATAAACAAAACACAATAAAACCAGGTTCTTTTTCAGTTCACCTCCCTGCTCAAGTTCTCTGGCAGTTTTGATTTCTTATTGACAACATTATGTTCAGATTTCAGATATACAGAGGCTGCAGGCTATACATATTTCCCTTAGAAGCTAGAGTGGGCTCCTGACAACAGAGAGTTATGATAATTGATATTCTAAATTAAAGAGCATTTATCAGTTTTGTGCTATGGACTCTCACAAGCACTAGTCATTTGATCCTCATGACAACCGTGAAGCAGGTATTGCTTCCATTTGCTGATGGAAAAACTGAGGCTTACGTGACTTCGCCTAAGTCCCAGGGTGAGTGAACGGCAGATGTGGAACAGGAACCCAGGTCTTCTGAGTCCTGGGCCAGGGGCCTTTTTCCCACATCACACTGCCTTGGTGTAGCTTCACAGTTCTCCTCAGTGATAGATCCTGCGCCTCTCTCTCTGTTTTTCCTGCCCACTCCCCAAAACACCCTTCCCTGGGTCCCAGAATCTCCACTTCCAGAGGGGAATTCTGCTAGAAAATTGAGTACATCAAGGTAACCTACTTGATAATTTGAAGTCTGCACACTTTCCAATTATTTGCAGTCTTAAAAAAAAAAAGACTCCTGCACCAGGCAGTAAAGGAGTTGAACATCAATTGCTTACTTTGTCCTCAGTTTCCTAACCTATAACATGGGGATTTAGATAAGTTGATTAGCAAGTCTGTTTATACTCAGTTCTGTGGCTCTAATGGTGGAGTTTTAGCGAGTGCAGCACTCGCTGGGAGAGAGCTCAGACCCACATGTTTACAAGTTTGTCTTGCTTTCTCTACTCAACTGAAGAAGCCCTTTGTTCTGTGAGCCCTCTCCTCCAAATTTGAATGGTACCTGATGGATGGTACTGAATGTCTCACAGTTTTCACAGTTGGATTTCAAATCATCTGGACATGAGGGTAGCACGGTCAAAGCCTCCCACAGCATCCAGGCGGTGTTCTGACCTGCTGCACTGTGGGGATCAGCAATGCCCTTATCTCTGCTTTCAACAGTGGGTCTCTTGCTGATGAGGCAGCTGAGGGTGATCTTGGGCCCTATCCCAGCAAGTGGGTGCTTACCCTCTGGTGAAACCAATCACAGAGCACCCTCAGGAGCAAAGTGGGTCTTGGTATATGTGTGCTGCTGACAAAAAGTGCTCCCTGCTAGATGCCATTCAGGGACATGAGCCTGCATGTCTCTGCTTGGCCAAGAGAATGATGTTTGTGTCACCAAGCACCGTTGGCATCTGGGCCCTGTCACAGCTGACAGGGCTGAGTGGAGGTCAGCTGCTGGCTGCTACTCCCAGAGCAGATCCCTAGAGATCTGCAGATGCAAGAGCAGAGAAAGCAGCTTGCCTTGCCGGCTCTGCAGGCTGCTCTGGAGAGAAATAGGGGGCTTCCATCTCCATTACTGTCAGAGTCTGGCATCTCCTGTCAGCTCTGAAATTCACAGCAATGGATAGACCATAGAGCAGGGAGAAGGGAGAAGGAAGGTGGTGCAAGCCAGACAATCAAAACAGCCACAATATTTGGGAAGTGGAAACTTCCAGCTAGAGAACATTCTTAAAAACAGAATAGTAGGGCTGGAAAAGGCCTTGATAAGCCAGTGCCCTTGTTTTGTAGAGGTGACTTTTCTGAGATTACTAAGCTATTAAGTGGCAGAACTGGAACAACAATCAGGTCTTTTACCACTCAAAAGACAGTTTTGGAGTCCTTTCTTTAAAACTAGAGACTGGCAAGGGGACCCCTTCTGGGAGAGCTCAATGGAATCAGAACGTATTGACTCAGCACTGTGGGGAGGAGGGGTCAGGCCAAAGCTGTGCCTGGGCTGGAGGTGTCTGTTTGTACCTTGCAAGTTGACTCCTCGGGGCACCAGGCCCTGCAGCTCCATAGTGGGGGGCTCATTCTCTTCAGCATTGGAGTTGTTGGGTGGGACAGCTCTCCTGCCTCCAAAGGTGGTCCTGGGGGTCTCTGACATGGTCAGCTTTACAAACTCCTTGGGGCCTAAAAAGGAGACACTGAAAAGGAATATGAAGACAGTTACATTTGACACAAGGGTTCAAAATTAGAGAAACAGACATAACTGTGTGTTGCACCTGAGCAACACATTTTGAGGTTCACATAAATAAAAAGTGAGAAGTGGTGGTGAGGATTAGTCTCATGTTGGAATAGAGTTCTTCAAGGATCTTGGGGAGATTTGTCAAACATATGTAAAGCAAAAAGGGATTGGTTGGGGGAAATGGAGACAACTATATTGAACAACAATAAAAATGTGAAAAAAGAAAAAATATCATAACATGATGCCTGCCAACAAAATTGATTTTAATAAATATAAACAATAGATGCTTAATAACTACTTCATAAAAATTTAAAAAATAGGGAAAGCAGAAGAAAGGGGGATGATTAGAAGAAATGAAAAATGTCAAAGATTTTGGAGAGCGAGGGTTTTTTTCTCATTATCCTTAAGGCAATATTTTTGTAAGAAATGTTATATGCGCCCTGGCTGGTGTAGCTCAGTGGATTGAGCAAGGCCTGTGAAGCAAAGGGTTGCAGGTTCAATTCCCAGTCAGAGCACATGCCTGGGTTGCAGGCCAGGTCCCCGGTTGGGGGACATTTGAGAGGCAACCACACATTGATGTTTCTCTTCCACTCTTTCTCCTTCCCTTCCCCGCTCTCTAAAAATAAATAAATAAAATATTTTTTAAAAAGAAAAAGAAATGTTACATGCATGTACATGTGCTCATTTCACATGGACTTATGAGGCCTAAGTCCCTTTGAAGAATAAACTCAGGAAACCATGTCCAGATAAGTGGCGTCTTCCCAAGCATTTGTGTTTGCAAATTCATTCAACCCATATTGATTGAGGTCCCACTATGGACCAGGCGGTGGTCTGGGCACTTGAATTATATAAAAAATAAAACAGAAGGATTCTTGCCTTGGAGAGCTTCTGGTCTAGCAGGGGTTAAGGTTCAGACCAACAAAATTCAAAAGTAAACTCAGTAGGCTGAGAAAGTGGTAACTGCTTAGGAGCCAGGACACAAGAAACAGGGTAAGGGTGATGGAGAGTTTGGGTTGGTGAGAGGGAGACACATAGAAAATTAAATAGGGCTATAAATAGTCTATTCTCTAAATTTACTTGGTCAGTGGGGCCAACACTGACTTCACTCCAAGCCTGCTAACCCTTCCTTTGGAATTTGTGCAGGCAAAGAGCCAGTGTGAGTGCCACACACCTTACTGTCAGGACCCAGTAATTACTTGTTGACCAACTGACCAAATGAAGGGAGAACTTGTTTCTGGCCCCTATGAAGTGTGCCCTTAATCACCTGGATTACTCAATCATGACTCCTGTGATTTGGTTGTTTTCAAAAACAGGCACACCCTCAAAAGATGAGGAACTACCGTTATAGAGGCAACTAGAGGGGACTGTTCCAGAAACACGCTGAGCAAAGACAACACAGCTGGAGACAAGAGAACCACTTCTTTAGGTGTTTGGTCTTGGAAGGAGACAGCACTGTTTGGAAGTATACGGTCTAAACAGGTATCCATAAATATCTACAGACACATTTGCCAACAGTCTCTAGTGAACTAGAGAGGCATGGAGGAAGTAGAGAGAAAAGGGTGAAGAACGGAGAGAAGGCAGAAAATTGCAGAAAAGGGTAGCCTGTGGAATCATGGTGGGGAGGGAAGGGTTTGGGAGAGAAGAGCACAGAACTATGCAACTATGCAGTAGCCTGTAGGGAGAGGGAGCCCACAAAGTAGAGAACAGGGGAGCCTGTGGAGGTGGACAGAAGCTTCCTATTCTCCAAGGTCTGAGGGAGGGGAAGGTACTCAAGTTCAGCTCCTTCATGGTGATGCAGTCAAACAAGTGTTTTTATCTGGCCCTCCTTCACCCTCTTTCCAACCTTTTGTGTTCCTTCTCTGTAGTCTGTCTCCCTGAGACAGACCCCCAATTCCCCTATTCCCATTAGGTGGCCTTCTTAGCAAGCAGTGCCTTCAAGAAAGCTTCATGGAATGCCTGAGAGAAGTCCCATTCAGAAGAGGGGCTGGGTAGGTGTGGAATTAGGGGCCAAGAATGGGGAATTGAGCATGTGGGGCTGCCTTGGACCCCAGCCCCTGGCACTCCCAGTAGACACCTGAGAGATCCAGTTTCAGGAGGGTGGACACAGAGGGCCCCAGGCAGCCACTGGGTGCAGGGCTGTGGCTATGCTGGCAGAAGGGACAGCTGCTTACCTGCAGTTCCCTCCTGAGGTGTCCTAGCCCAGGCTGGCTCTGTGTGTCTCCAGGGTACTTCCTCAAAAGGACGCAGGAAAAAACGACTAGAAAGTTGGCTCTTAAATAACTTCCTAAGAGCTCCCTCCCTTCTCCCCCTTCCCACAAGGTTTTCTCCTCCCCCTTGACAGCTGGAGCAATGGAACCTCTTCTGGACTTTTTATTTACTTCTTCCATCCTGTTCTGTTATTTTGGTAGGCACTCCTCCTACCATTCTCCTCACCCTTGGCCCCCTTACTCCCAATTTCCCAACACAGCTTTCCACCACCAGCCCCACCTCAAGTTGTGCTTCTTCCTTCTCACTTGGTGGCTGGAAGCACCAGCTAATAACACTGCAGTGTGAGGCAGACCCCACCCCCTTCCTTTAGGTGAGGAGGGCTGGAAGGGTCTAGATTTTTGCCATCCAGGTTGGTGGGGCTTGGCAGAAAGGAGGGTGTGCACTTGCATAGACAGGTCACAGACAGCTGTGACCATGCATACAGCAAGAGAAACATGTCTGTCTTGTATAAATAAAGTTGAGGGATATGGTCTGTATTCTTGAACCACCCATGGGAGCCACATCACCACCTAACCACAGACTTCCTGTAGGAGGGGTGCCCAGGCAGAGGGAAAATGAGTAAATACTTTTAAGAGTTCCACAAAAATTAGAAAATAGCAATGTTTTTGAAAACTATTTTGGTTTATCTTCAAATAATTGGGAAAAAGGGAATAATTTTTCTTCTAAAATTTTCCATTTGTTTTCTGAGTCTTCATTTCTCCAAATACTCCGATCTTCAGTCATGTCCATTTCTAACCTTTTACTGTTTCCAAATTTCTGACCCTACCACTTATTCTAGTTTTGCAGAGAGAGAGAGAAAAAAAACAGTAGTCACTGGTTATACAATCTCTCAATTTTCTGCTGCCAAATCTATGAACTTACCTTCAACCTTACAAACCCTGTCCCTCTTTCTTCCTGTTACTAACATGGGAAGGACTCATACATCCTGGTCTATGGCCAAGTATGTCCCTTTGCCTGTGCTCCATGTGCTCTTCTTCTCCAGGCCTTGACGTGCTGTTCATCCATTTTCCCCCTGATTCTTTAGCTCTTGCCCTCTAGCTGCTACTTCCCATCAGCATGCACACAACTTAAAGTCAAGTCTCTTTAATGGTTTTGAAACCCTTCTTCATCCCACAGCCACCCAGTTCTTGTTCCTCTTTCTCCTCCTCTTCATTGCATGTTTCTTCAACTTGGCTCCTGCTCCCATCATTCTGCTGAAACTGGAGTTGAAGGTCACCAATGGCCTGTGCTAAATCCAAAGGACAGGATTAAATTCTCATTTCTTTAACCTTTGAGAGCACTGAACCTTGGTGCCCATGGTAGCCTTGAAGGCCATTTTCCCTGGCCTCTAAAATGTGGTACTCTCTAGGGTGTCCTCAGTGCTGCACAAGCTCCCTTAATAATCTCAGCAACTCTGATGCCTTCAAGTTCCATCTATATCCTGACACTTCCTAAATCTATGTCTTCGGCCAAGATTTTTTACAGGATGCCAAACTCCCCCATCTAACTGCCCACCAGCCATCTTTACTTGGTATGTCCCAGTGATAACTCATATTCATTGTGTCTGAAATGAGATTTATAATTTTCCCTGAAAACCTGGATCATCTCAGGAGTTCCCTATCTCAATGAATGCCATCACCCTACAGCCAGTTGCCCAGCCAAACAAGTGGCATCATTGTTGACACTTCTTTCTCACCCCCTTAACCCCCTAAATCCAAGCCTTCAACAGATATTTTCTACTCTCCTTAAATATCTCTTGAATATACCCATTTACCCCCTCCAATCCCCTCTGCACAGTGCAGTCAGAATGAGCTCTGTGGAACTCAAATTTGAAATCAAATACTTTGAACAAAGTTTTCTGCTGTTATTTATTTTTGCTTTTACTACAAATTCCAAGCATCAGCTGACACAGTGCTATACAGCCTAGGCCCTGCTTTACCCTCCAGCCCTATGTCTTTCACTCTCTCTGACACACTGTCTCACTCACCACCCCCACCCACACCCTGTTCACTGCATTCTATGATGCAGTCACAAAAACTTCTTACTTTGTGCTTCTTCCCTCCCCTTCTCTCTCCAAGAGACTGTTTCTTATTTACCCTTCAAATCTCAACCTATAATTGCTCAGATGCCCTGCAAGGAGCTTGCCTTGTCATTTTGCTCCTTACACTGTCTGACCATTTTCTGTTTCCTTGGCTGTGCCCTCATTAGACAAGAGGGTAGAGAATTCAACCAGAGTTCCCCAGTGAGAGGCTACTGACTATTCAATTACTCAAAACCTATCCTTTCATACTCTTTGCTGAGTGGTAGAGAAAGGCCCACCACAGGGTGGAAAGTGTCACCACACATTGGTAGTTCTGGCAAACGTCAAGCCTGAGTGTGCTGCATTGCTGCTTACCCCACCCATGTAGGGTGTGGGAGGAGTGGGCAGCCTTGCACCCCTCCCCCCGATGAAGTTGCATAGCTGACAGGCCACCCTGGCTGTGTTGAGCATTTTAGGACAGGCTTGTCACCCCCACAGCCACCATCATGATGTCATTTTGGCCTGACGTTCACTGATTATTGTGTGAGCACACACACATGCTGGTTAACTTCCTAACTCGTCCAAACTACCAAATTAGGTGAATTGAAAGGACACTTGTGCCTAGCAAATAAGAGAAGGTCTGAGCACACCAAGTCCTTGCATGTGGTTGAAGACCATCCATGTTCCAGAACCTTTCTTCATGGTCCTGTGACATAGAAATCAGAACAAAGTTTTCAGCCCATCCATTGAATCATAAGCTGTGCCAGAAAATGTGACTTTCACAGAAGCAGCAGTGCATGTAGGCTTGAGGTCTACAGTATCTTTTATCATCTCTGAACATCCATTGCATGGCAGAGAGGTGGTATTATGTAAGAAGGTAGCAAGTGGGATCTTGCCAGGAAAATAAAAACCACTTTAGGTATTTTTTTGAAAGAGAGAATTTCACACAGGGATTTGTTGCATGAGTGATAGAAGAGACAGAAGCCAAACAAGGGAAGGTCAGTCAACTCAGCTATTAGCAACAGCAGGGAGAATTGTTGTCATCACAGCACAGGGCTGGGATTATGTGGTAAGGACTGGAATGCCAGAGATTTGGTCATTACCAGAATCACTGCCTGAGGTCAAAAGGGAGGGAAGAATGATCCTAGCTTGTCTCTCACTTGCCCTCCATTGTCTCCCACTTGCTGCACTCAGCTAAAGTCAATTGACAAAGGAGTTGGGGGAACACAGCTTGAGAAGTTGGCACCACCACACTTATGTTGGAAGGGGGTGTCCCAAGAACCCCCATATTCAGTGATTCACAAGGTGGATCCACCAGGCTGTCATCCTCACAGCTGTAACTTACTAAAATGAAAAGATACAAATCAAAATCAACAAAGGGACAAAGGAAGAAGGAAGCCTGGCACAAGTTTTCATCCTTGAAAGTCACTTGGGACATAGTTAACACCCCCAGCAAAGAGGTGTGACAACACTTGTGAAATGTTATTCACCAGCTAGACCATTAGAGACTCAGAGCCCAGGGCTGTCATTTAACGTTGGTCACATAGGCACATACCAAATTCCACACTCTCAGAAGTAAAGAGAGTGAACACTGTTCACCATACACCACATTGTCTGTGCAAACCATGTAGGTGCAAAGAGCCATACTTGTCAGTTAGGGAGCAGTGGCACAACTCCTGAAATCCAAGTTCCTGGACACCAGCCTAGGACCAGCCTTGCAAGGAGACCTTTCTCTGGAGAGCAGCCTCAGGTCTGTTGTGTTGACTCCTGTCTGCACACTGTCCTCGCCCTGCCCGGAGACAGAATGCAGCAGAGGAAAGGTGAGGAGTGGATCTCAGAGCAAACAGTTTCATCAAACAATGGATCTTTCATCACAGCACAGCCAGTCTTTCACTCTCCCTTCCAGACATTGATTGCTGTTGGATCACAGCAATGTCCTGGAGCAAGAGGGACACGCTAGGGGGAAAGTCACTGGGGTCATGCAGTTTGGCCCACCAATTTCCCTGGCTTCCCAGGCTTAGATGGAACATCTGAGGAGAGATATATTTTCTTTGAGCTCATAAACCCTAACACACCTTCTCGCCTCTGTGCAACTGAAGGGGTCTTGATCCCAGTGTTGTTCTGTTGATTGCAACTTGAAGAAAGCTGGAATATACACCTCATTGCCTACTCCAGGGTCAGGACAAGAATGCCTAAACAGTCACTTAGAAACCCTGGCTCCTGTCACAATCACCTAGCAATCTTTGGGAGCTGTATGTGACAGAAGACTTGTGGGAAGAGGGATCCAGTTTCATTATTTTGACTCTTTAATTTTGAGTTTCTAGTTCTATGGTTTGGGACCTCATCTCTCTAGACAAAGTACCATCTTTTTCCTTCTTGGTAATATCTGGGAAGCAGATTGTATTTGCTCAAGGAATGACTTTTTCAACAAATTCTATTTGATTGACGTGCAAAACTTCACATCCCCCCCAAAACAAAACAAAACAGAACAAAACAAAAAAGACAAAAAAACTCAGTCATGTCTAGACCCTGCTGTTTTTTTCCATCTGGATTTTGTTGATTATAAATGTAAGCAGCTGAGGGAGGTGAGTGGATATAAATAACACCTGGCCTGGTACACAGATGCCAAACCCTCCGACGTGAATGATCAAAGTCCATCTCCTGTGGGAGCCTTTCTCCTCCAGTGCCCTTGAGCCTGAGGAGTTTGGGGGAAACTTTCCACTCCAGAAGGAGGTGGGGTAGTGTTGAGAATGAGAGGGAGGCTGGGAAAAATGTTTATAACCATGTTTCAGCCTTAGTAATGAGCAGTTGGTGAAGGAGAGTGGCCCTCTGCATTCATTCACATCTTTAGGAAACCTCAGGGGAATTTTCACAAAGTCTGACAATGACACTTAAAACCCCAAGAAGGAATTTATGAAGCACCAGCTCAGCCCCACACCAATAGAACTTGGGGTCTAAGACAATACCCCCCTTCCAACAGCTCTTCTCCCTCTTCTCCTGCTAGGAGAGATCTAATCCATGCCAGTGACAGCTCCAGATGGCAGATGCCTCTGGTTGCTCAGCCTCCCCAGGCATAGCTGTCTCTTTCTGGTGCCCTGCCATCACCCTGCCATCGCTGTGACCTGCTTTCTGGAGGAGCAGTGGACTGTTGGGCTGTCTCTCTTGGTGGCAGGACCCCCCAGGAGGACAAATGGAGGAAAGCTGTTTCCTCCTTACAATGAATTATTTAACTAATGCACATACACCCTTGCAGTGACTACCTTTATTATTGTTGTTATTTTAAGTATATTTTATTGATTATGCTATTACAGTTGTCCCATTTTTTCTCCCCGTTCTCCCCCTCTGTCCTTCGCTTCCCTCCCTGAAGCATTCCCCACCACCCTTAGTTCATGTCCATGGATCACACATATAAATTCTTTGGCTTCTCCATTTCCTATACTATTTTAATCTACCCCTGTATATTTTATACCTACCAGTTATATGTCTTAATACCTGTACCTTTCCCCCAGATCTCTCCCTGCTCTCTCCCCACTGATAACCTTCCATTTGATCTCCATTTCTGTGGTTATGTTCCTGTTCTAGTTGTGTGCTTAATTTGTTTTTGTTTTTTAGATTCAGTTGTTGGTAGTTGTGAGTTTGTTGTCATTCTACTGTTCATAGTTTTGATTTTTTTCTTAGGTAAGTCCCTTCAACATTTCATATAATAGGGGCTTGGTGGTGATGAACTCCTTTAACTTGACCTTATCTGGGAAGCACTTTATCTTCCCTTCCATTCTAAATGATAGCTTTGCTGGATAGAGTAACCTTGGATGTAGGTCCTTGCTGCCTCAAGGCAAGGAGGCAGCTGGTGGATCAGGTGGGTGAAGTGGTGGCTGGAAGACTGGGTGGTCCCACATTCACATGTGGATAAACTGGGAGGAACAACAGGGGAATGAGACAGACTGAGCAACCCAGGATTCCAGCATGGAGAAATAAAGACTCAAAACCTCTGGCTGTAAATACCTGTGGGGATCGTGGCAGCAGGAGAAACTCCTAGTCTCATAGAAGAGTCTGACAGGGAGTCCCACAGGATCCTAGAATATACACAAGCCCACCCACCTGGGAATCAGCATCTGAAACAGCACTATCTGCTTGTGGGAAGCAAGGGAAGTGACAGAAAGTGGAGTGAGAGCTGAGCAAGCTAGCAAGCAGCAGTCTTGACTCTCTGACCCTTACCCCACAGCACAATGAGGTGGGTTTCCCTGCCCTGGTGAATATCTACAGCTCTACCCCTTACAATGTAAGGTGCCACGAGACAAAGAAATATGGCCCAAATGAAAGAACAGATCAAAACTCCAGAAAAAAAAAAACTAAGCAATGAAGAGATAGCCAACCTGTCAGATACAGAGTTCAAAACACTAGTGATCGGGATGTTCACAGAAATGATTGAGTATGGCTGCAAAATAAAGGAAGAACTGAAGGCTATACAAAGCAAAATAAAGAAATGTATATGGGGAGCCAACAATGAAGGGAAGGAAACCAGGACTCAAATCTACAATTTGGAACAGAAGAAAGAAACAAGAATTCAAAAAAATGAAGAGAGGCTTGGGAATCTCTGGGGCAACTTTAAACGTGCCAACATCTGAATTATAGGGGTGCCAGAAGGAGAAAAGGAAAAGCAAGAAATTGACAACTTATTTGAAAAAATAATGAAGGAAAATTTCCCCAATCTGGTGAAGGAAATAGACATGCAAGTCCAGGAAGCTCAGAGAGTCCCAAAGAAGTTTACCCAAGGAAAAACACCCCAAGACACATCATAATTAAATTATCCAAGTTTAAAGGAGAGAATCTTAAAAGTAGCAAGAAAAAAGAAGAGAGTTACCTACAGAGGAGTTCCCATAAGACTATCAGTTGATTTCCCAAACCCCACCCCCAAACCTTACAGGCAAGAAGGGGCTAGAAAGAAGTATTATTGTTATTTTTAATTGTGGTACAGTACACAAATCATAAATTTACCATATGAACCATTTTAAGTGTGCAATTCAGTAGTGTTAAATATATTCACACTGCTGTGCAATCCATCTCCAGAATGTCTTTAGCTTGCAAAACTGAAAGTCTATTCCCATTAAACAACTGCATATGAGAGTATGTGTCTGTATAACTATGTGTGTATAAGGGTATTTATGAATGTCTGTGTGTATATGTGAGTGTATGCTTGTGTGGGTGTAAGGGTACTTGTGAGTGTGTGTTCTCCATAGGAGTATGTTTTCTATGTGAGTGTGGATATCTGACCATATTTGTGAATGTGTGTCCATCTCTCTGAGTATGTCTGTAAGACTGTTTGTGAGTGTGTGTGTAGGGGCAGGGGGAAGACTGAAGGATTCCTGAGGGTATGTCTTAACCATGGGGTTTAGCTCCAGAAAACACTCTCCATTGGCTTTCTAGCATCTCCAGAGTCCTCGCTGGACTGGTTTGAAGAGACTCCAAGTGTTTTTTGAACTTTAAAGACTTTATAAAATATCACAAAAGTCAACTAGAACTGGATCTTATAAAATATGGATTAATTAAAGGTATTTAGAATGAGGAGAGATGCCCTTCCAAAGCCCTAAGCAGACTCACTAGATCTTACAGCAGTGTGGAGAGGCCTGCTTCATTTGATATATTCCACTTCGTTTTTACTCTGGTGTGGCCCAGACTCAACTGACCACAGAAGTAAAGAAAGAGTCCCACATCCACCTATCCCACTTACCTCAATTTTCAGGAGAAAAAGCAATCAGTGATAACAAAGCATTATTTAAAAAGCAATTAAAATGGTAACATGGCAATGTATATGAACAAAATGATCAACAGAATGAAACCTTATAGTAATACCACAAATTTATTACAAGTGTGGTAATTTAAAAAAAACACAGCAATGGAAAATCATTGCTGGTGCTTTGTAAAATCCTTCTTGGGGTTTTAAATGTCATTGTCAGTCTTTGTGAAAACTCCCCTGAGGCTTTTCCGAGGAGGCACTACAAGCAATGCTTGCTTCATTAAAGTTGCCAGAATGCCAACTCCCTGTGTGTGTGGATGTGCACATGTGTGTGCATGTATGGGTGCAACTTCAGTGGGAGTTTTCAGTGTCCCCAAGGGTAATATGGCAGCTGGAGTTAGAACCTAGGCTTCCTCACTGGCTACTTATGTGACCTTGAACAAATTACTTAGTGTCTCCACACCTCAGTTCTCTGACCTGTAGACTGATGATCACCAGAGTGTCTACCTCACGGGTTATGAAGATCAAAGAGGAGGATGTTTCTGCTTCTTGTGCAGCCCCTGGCACAAAGCTAACTAACACTAAACATTACTAAGGAGGTGGGGACTGAGCAACCTCCATTCATCCATGAGGAATATTTTAACTTTTCCTAGTAATTGATATCATCCATACTTTCTCACTATCTAGGACCATGAATAAATATTTAACTTGCTAATGATTTCAAATACTTGAGAGGCTGGTCATAGTCAGCATTTATTGTCACAGTTTTCAGTCCAGAAACTTTTCAGCAGTTTCATCTACCATTCACACTTGTCAATGGGGAGTTAGATTTATAATTGATTGATTGCATTTGTATATGTGAATATATATATGGGTCTATTTTGAACTGAAGCCTTTGAAAAACCTTCCAACCTAAAGAAGCTGTTAGGGAAGTGGGTCAGAGAAAAATTTTAAATGAAATATATCAAGTGAACAGATCAGTTTTTTGTATGGTTCTCAGCTCTCTTTGGAAGCCCACATCCAGGCTGGTCAAAGAGCAGACCTGCCTGGGCATCTCATCAACCTCTTCCAATGAAGCTTTCAGATGCCAGCAGCAGGTTCCCCCGGTTAATGTCAGTCACTGGCTGCTCCCTCTTGTGGTTGCACAACACCTTCCTGCTGGTGAGGTAAAACTCCAGAACTAAGCCTGTTGAAGTATTCTGGAGGGAAACAAGAGCAGAGACAAAAAACGAAACTTGAAAACTGGAATGGGAGCTTCTAGTGACGCTAGGCCGGAAATGGAAAGGGTGTAATGTTCTGCAGGATCTTCCTAGAAGCAGAACTTCTGGATAAAGAGCTTTGAATTTCCAAAGCAAGCCAAAGGCCATTGCATAACCATATGTTTGAGCCCTAAAATACAGCCAAAGAATTGGGCAAGTTCTCTTTTCTTTGGTGCTCACTCAGCAATTTCTGCAGTCAGTGAGGCTTGCAGATAAATATGCCAGAATACTTCCTGTGAATGTGTTCCTTGTTAGTGCTTTTCTCCTATCATAATAGTGACCATAAGTTGTTAAAATAGTATTGGAAATATTAGCTGTACAGTATGGGCATATATCGTGATCCAATGAAAATATTTCCCACAACTCTTTTCTAATTTACACAAAAACAGTTTACATACACACTCTTCATATTCAGTAAATTCAGGTACAGTGATGTATAATATTAGGCATCCATCCTACCTCCTATATTCTATGTGCCATAATAGTCTAGCATCAATTCCAAAAATAAGTCCTCTAACAGCCATAACTTATTATAGGACATTGACCTTGAGTACTGCAATTCCTTCTTTTATTATTATTTTTTATTAAAATTTTTTCAATTGAAGTTTACATTTAATATTATTTTGTATTACTTTCAGAGATACAGCATAGTGGATAGACAATCATATACTTTACAAAGTATTCCCCTTGAAGCTCATTAGAAAGATTTTTGGCGGGGAGAATAGAACCAGTAATGCTGTGTAAGCATCATTGCACTTTATGGAAATTGACTTGGTCTAAAATGCACCCATGTATTTCTCTACTATATTTTCATTTTGTGTACAGACTTCTAGGGTACCATTGTATAGTATACACATATGGTTTTAGATATATATGGTTTTATGCAGTGCTTTCTTTGACTTGTTTTAAAACATCCTCTCAAATATGAAGTATTATTTAATGATTGTGTTTATTTATTCATTTATTCTTGAATTAGCTAGTTTGCAAGATAGCCTCAATTATCCATGTCTCCCAGTATTCATGCCCTTGTGTAGTAGCCACCTGCCCACAGTGAACTTGGGCATTAACCAGCAGAGTGTAGTGGAAGTGACAGTGTGTCAGTTCTCAGCCTAATCCCAGGGGCCCAAACAGCTTCCACTTTGTGATTTTGTGACCTATACCAGCATAAAAAAATCTAGCTATACTCATGGAGTTCAGCTCCCATGTGGAGGGATCATATGGAAATGTCAGAGGAAGAGGCAGAGGCCCTGAGACTACTGAGAGAGAAAGAGGAGCCCACCTGTTCCAGCATCCTATCTGAGGCCAGACTTCACCTGTTCATGCCAACTTACTACCCATGTGAGTTGCCTTGGAAATAGGTGCTGGGCCCCAGTCAGGGCATTCCAGCTAATGCCACATGGAGTAGACACAAGCTGCACAGTTGAGTCCTGCCAAAATCATAAAACTTTGAACAATTAAATGAAGTGGCTGCTATTTTAAGACACTAAGTTTTGGGATCATTATTTATGCAGCAATAGGTAACTGATGTACATTAATCCAACAATATTTATTAAATTCCTACTACTGGTGGACTGAGCAATAAATAGAAATGATGTTTATCTTTAAATAATATAGTTCAGGGGGAAAAACCTATATTAAAAGTTAGTCTTTTCAGAATTTAATCACAAGCCTGTTTGAATGATTTTATAAACTTCTAAATATTTTCTTTATTGCTCCCATGACAAATATCTTTTATAAAGACCTAATTTGGGATATAATGTAGTTCAAAATATGTGTTGAATAAATAATGAATTAAAGTCAGTAACTATCTCTGAGCAATGAAGGCAACGTGGGCTTCTGACAAAAAAATAGGAAGTAAGTCTTTCAATGAATTATGTACGGAGAGCTGGATTTTACTTTTTATCTTGCTTTAAACAGCCAGCTACTCACTTTAAACTTTGGTTTCCAAACACAAATAGCACAAAGCAACACAAATAGAGCACCACTCCTATGTCACTGCTCAGAGAATTTGAGCCAGGGATTCTGCTAGGTGCTATGGGAGATTGATACTTGGTTGATAATTGATTGATTGATGTAGGACAATTCTCATTGATCTTGAAGCTCAGAAGGAGCCAAAGGCGAGCTCCGAAAGGCAGTGCTGTGTTCAGCACTGCCTGCCCCTCAGGGCCACATACAGAGGCCTGAGGCAGAGAGTGACCTTCTGGTACCCTGCCAGGCTGCTTGTCATTTGTTCACTGCACTGGGTCTCAGCTGTATGGGCCCAGCTGTATGGGCTAGGTGCTGCAGGAGGTTCAGTGGGGAGTGGGAGAGATTATCCTTAAGGTCATCAGTGCAAAGAAGAGCAACATATATTAGGTGTCCTCAACACTTCAATCCTGACACTTCCACTCCTTAGGGCACTTGCCAATGGCTTAGTCTTGTGGAATGTCACTCATATTGTGGACTCGTTGGTTACCCACAGCAGGTTAAAATAGCCCATTATTCTGAATATATCAGCCAACAACCATCCTCACTGCAGTCCTCACTTCCTACCACTTATTCTTCAATCTAAAAATGCCTTTCAACACAGGCAAGAAATATGATGAAAGAACTTTCCAGTCTAACAAATAATAGTAGGAAATACTCTTTGTTGCCAAGCCTTGGTGATCAAAATGCATCACACATGTTCATCAGCTGTAGTTCAGATGATTTCTATTTTTCCCTGTATTAATTTTTTATGAAATCTCTTGAGAGCTCAGGGGATCTATAATTGGCTTTTAGTCATTTATTCTGCAATGTCATGTCTAATTGCTTAGATGGTTCTATGATAAGACTCACATTTTAAGGTGGCTTCAGTGTATTTACCAGCCTTCCCATCTGCAGGCAGAATCATATCTTCATATGGAATTTTATCATATTTTTCCTTTAAAATGGAGATGGAGGAATTATTGAGCTATTTATATATTTGCTTTTTATCATCAGTTTTTCGCATTGGTGGCATAACATGTAGAGCATGGCCAATAACAAACCTCAGACTCTACTTTCCAATTCAGTTTGATTCTTTAGGAGAGCATGATACGAGTAGAGCAGAGGAGAGGCCTGTTTAAAATGAAGCCTGCTTTTCCTATGAAACATGCTTCTGTGGTTAGGTACGATATGGGGCCTACTGGGTCCAAGGAGCATCTTTCCTCCCCATTAGCAAAAGCAACCCTGATTTTTGTATCAAGGTCTTTGTAGGTCCCTCAGTGTATCCAGCTGGTGGCTCTCACAGCCTGTCTCTGGACCCCTTTTGCAGCCTTCATTAGTGAAGAACCCCACGGACAACCTGGAAAACGCAGTGATACAAAAATGAGAGGGCTTGGAGAGTTACTGTTTTGTCAGGACTCTACATCCAAGCCCAGTGCTACAGTCTTTCTAATGTCAGATGTTCCTTTTCTTGCCAACTTCATATGTTTTCTGAAAAATAAGAAAGATTAAAAAAATCTGGTTTTCTGGCCTTACTTCCTTAAAGTAAAGCTAATAGAGGTACATAGGATCTGCCTACTACGGCGTATTTTCTCCCAATAGAGATTGTAGCCACACACCATGTGCAGACAGCGTGCAAGTTTCCCCCCAAATACAATTTTACATTCTTGACTTCTTCAACTGGTTTCAACTGTTTCCAGAGTCTAGATTTTGCAGAAGTCTCTATGTTTGTTGAGAAAAAAAAACCTCTATTTATGTCATTTTTGTCATGATAGCACTATTCCCTCTTTTTTTTAAACTGAATTTATTGGGGTGACATTGGTTCACAAAATCATACAGGTTTCAAGTATACAATTCAATAAAACATCACCTGCACACTGCATCATGCAGCCATTGCTCCAAACAAAGTCTTTTTCTATCCCCATTTCCCCTACTCTCTTTCCCTCTGGCTATCACCACTCTTGCTGTCTGTGTCTTTGTGTTGCATAGTTATACACACATGCACATATTTTCTTTTGGCTTAATTTTTCACCTTCTTTCCTCCATTCCCTCTTCTGCTGTGACAGCTTGAAGGTATTGGAGGATTCATTCACTCGAGTGTCAGGATTTTGATCCAGCTGCTGGATAGGATTCGGCACTCTCCACGGCCATTAACCTCCTTTCTTCTTTAAGACTTTCCATCTAAGACCAGCTTCGACACTATTGTTAAATCTGCATTTGCTAGTATTTAACTCAGTCTTCATAGACTATAAAAACCTCTGCTCCTTGAAGTCTTTCAAGTGTATGAAGGCCAAATGTGTGGGGAGGAGTTGCCTTTTAATGAGTGTTTTACCCTGTGTTCTCAGGGCAAAGGCATACTGTTCACTTACATTTGTTCAGTCCTTGAAGGCAAAAGGCAGTGCTTCTATTTGAAGTTTTGGTTCATTCAAAGGGGAACAATCAATTTAATCCTGCAAGTAGTCATTGAATACTTCCTATGACCTATGAAGAGTGCCCAAGGCTGTAGGGCAGTGTCTCTCAAACTGTACTGTGACCTGGAGAGCTTCTGTTTAGATGGGTCTGGTGCATGGTCCAATTAACTTGATTTATAAAAAAATTCCAAGGGGATGCTGATGCTGTCTGTGAACCCTATTTGAGTGGCACCACTGTGAGAGATCCCTTAATGAATTTGCCAAGAATTTTTGGAAAGACATTCAAACACATTTAAATTAGAGATGAAGACAACCAGTAATATAGAACCAAATAATCCAAGTCCCCAAATGTATACTGGAGATATCAAATACCAAGTATGTTCAGGAGGTAATGAGAATAATGTAAGCCAAATGTATCAGACTATAGTTGACCCTTGAACAACACAGGTATGAATTGCATGAGTCCATTTATATGCAAATTTTTAAAAAATAATACATACAATACTGTAAATATATTTTTTCTTCCTTATAGTTTTCTTAATAACACTTTCATTTTCATTAGCTTACTATATTGTAGAATACAGTATATAATACATATGACATGCAATATGTGTTGACTCAACAGTTTATGTTAGAGATAGGGCTTCTGGTCCAACAGTAAGCTATTAGTAGTTATGTTTTGGGTGAGTCAAAAGTTACAGGCAAATTTTCAACTGCATGGGGGTTGGTACTTCTAACTTCTGTTGTTGTTCAAGGGTTAACTGTAGTTGCCAGTAGTCTGGGCTAGGGTTTTGGAGGAGGCACAGTTTTGAAGAAAGTTCAAAATATAGAGGGGCAAGGAGGGAAAGGCTTTCAAGAAGAGAACAATAAAGGCGATATTTAATGATAGTAAAGGTGGTTATGTGGAGTTTGCACTGAGAGCTGTTGAGATTGGATTGCAGGGCACATCACTTCTGTGGAAATAAATGAGTGAGAACAGGCAAAGTTCATTTATTTTGACCTTGCTCTAGCAGCTACCAGCACTTGTGTTTTGGCAGAGACTCAAAGGGAGACAGAGGAATGGAACAGTTTTATAGTGACCGAAAGGAAAGACTTCTGGTGTGTCTTGCCTGGAGGCTGCTAGTGTGAGGAAGCTGTAGACCATCTATCTCAAAGCAGGGCACCCTATGTGATTGGTTAGGGGTATATTTGGCTTTCTCTGGTTAGTCCTAAATTGGAAGTGGTAACAAAAATTAAAGAAGCCATTCATTTAGTCCTGGCCATTTGAAGCCAGTTGTTATAGAAGTCATTGTTTGGCTTTCTGGATGGTAATTTAAGATAGCAGTGAGGCTTCCTGCAAGTTCTGACTTAGAGCAGGCCAGCTTCCTGGACTAGTTTTTGTAGACAAGGGCTTGGTTTCCTAGGCAGATTGCTACAGAGCTCCACTTTCATAGATGGTCTGACCATTGTCCATTTGTATATTCAGTCTTTCATTTTTGTTTAAGAGAGCTGGATAGTGAGGTTTTGTAGTTTTCTCTTAATGTCACCTCCCTTTTTATTATTATTATTTTTATTCATTTTTGGGGAATGTGGACTTGTAGCCTCAGTCTACTTAACTGGTGACTTTTTGAGTGTCTCTATCCTTTTATTCTGAGCACCTTCTATGTTGTGTTTATTCTATAAACCCTCAGACTGATAATGAATAAACTTCTGGACAATACATTGGTCCAGTTGTCCCTAAGTAAAGCACAATTCTTGGGCTGCTTGCTACTTACGAGTTGAAAGCTATGGCTTGTAGCCCCATGGAGATGCCAGAGCTGCTTGGGAGACATCAACAAGGACTGAGCTCCTATGAAAGAATAGTTTAACTGTGCACTCTCTGTAGAAGTTCCTGAGCCTTCATACAGAGGGGAGTCCTGCAGATTCTTGTTGGATGGATGCAATTGCAGGCCCCAGCACCTCTCCTGATGGAAGGAAATGGAAACTCTGCAGAAGGGGTCCTTGTTGCAAAGACAACATCCTACAGCCCTGCAGGCCCTAAACAACTAAGTGAGGGCAGCTCTTTTCCTGGCAAACACTTTAAAAGGCTCCACAGCAGTGCTCCTTAAACACTACATGGAGGCTTTGCTGGAATACCCTCTGCGCTCACCTTCTGTCTGAAGCTGCTTTGGCCACAGAGTTGGGCTGCCACCTTCCGGGAGAGATGTTCTTCCTTCAGGTTTCCTGACCAAATCCTGTGTATCTCATTTTCTTTTGTTCTCCAAAACTCCTCTTGATTTGGCTCCCAGGATGTCTAGTGAGCCATGAGCACTAATTAGATTCTCTAAGTGGAGCTCATGTGTTGGGCCTTCCTTTTTCTCTTTTTTCTGAATTGCTTATTTGCTGCACTTAAATTCATTTCTCATGGAAAAATCAACATGTAAATCAATCACATATTAGATTAATCCAGTAAACTAAAATGGCCATAGGCACTCAATGTAAAATGTTTTAGCATTTAAAAAGATCATAGCAAGGATTTATCATTTATAATAAACACAGCTATTCTTAAAGTAAATAATACACCTGGAAACTAGGGCTTTTCAGGTTTGATTTCAGACATGTTGAGTATGTTTGGACATATGTATATTTTCTGGGGAAGAAAACAAATATATTTGTGTTTATTGCACAAGGGATAAAATTATTACAGAAATAATTATTTTGTTATGTATATTGAAGTAGAGATTCTTAACTATCCCTCAATTATTTTCTTTTTCTACAGTAATTGAACCCTCAGTTTTTATCTGAGCATTTCTCTGGAAGAAGATTCTCACTTCCCAACTTCCCTGTTAGCTAGTTATGGCCAGGTGACAGAACTCTGAACAACGAGAACTAAATGAAGATGTGTGTGAAATTTCTGGCATGAGTTGTTAAAATAGGGGGCTGTGCTCCTCTTGCTATAATTGCCTTCCTGCTGGCTGGAATGTGAACCTGATGGCTGGAGCTGAAACAGCCTTTATGAGTTTTAAGGATGGTGAATGAAGCACTAGGAAAGAGTCTGAGCTCCTAATGGCTGTGGATCTCCTATTCTAGCCCTTAAATAGGTGTCTAGTTTAAAGCAATATTTTTTTATCATTTATGACCAAGTCTATTCTTAATACACACACCAAAATAATCAAAGAATAGGGAATGTTTTTTTCATTGTTCTTAGAAGGTTGGGAATATCATTGATGCCATATGGGACTCCTCTTGCTTTTGTCACTTTAGATAAACCTGGGGTCACAAATAGTAACTCATCATGCTCCCAGACTTTAGTGCATTAGAGCTGCTCATATGCACAGGATGATACAGAGGTGGTTATAGCCAGCCTCTGGTGTTTGTTTGCCTTTGTGTTTTCATCAAGAACAAAGTAACGTCATGTCAACTACATAAGCAGTGATGATACAGTACCTGGAAGCCCTCAGGTTAGAAATGATGGAAGGATGAGTTTTCTTAAAAGAAGCCTGGTAAAATGCCAGGTTTCACAATCTTTATCTCCAGTACCTTCAGGGACAAGCAGTTTATATAAATGTACCCTGATTTAAGGCTACAGGAGTGTCAGGAACTCATGCTTAAAGCCTAAAAATCCATTTGCTGCTTGAATGCACTCAGAGTTTTCTAAAACATGCCTTGTGGCTAAATAAAACACATCTCTCAGCTTGTCCCATGCCCAGGCCACCAACACACACCCCTGGCATATGATGAACGTTGCATTGGGTTATAGTAGATTCTATTCTTGGTGCAAGACCTAATCTCTGGCCTCAAGGAGTTTATAACCAGGGGAAAGAAGGCAAGATGGGTCCGCACAATTTCTGTTTGTATGATGACTTTTAGAGCCTGAATTGCCTCACTGGGATCAGGAGTTACAATCTGGGGAGGCTACCTTTGAGCTTGGCATGAAGTATGGAGGCTAAGGGAGTGACCCGGATCAGAAAGTAAAACCCTCGTACTAGGCAGAGAAAGTGCACACACGAGGTTAGAGCAGGAGATACCTAATTTGCAGAACCAGGGTTTCTAATCCAAAGAGTAAGCTGTTAGCCTTTTTTCCCCTTTCCAGATTTATTAGTTGACACAACACGTTGTATAACTTTAAGGTGTACAAGGTGACAATATATCAGTCTTTGATGCATATGACAACAAATAACCAGAATAAGAAGCAGAATTTTAAAATGTTTTAAATGAAACAAAATAAAACTGATGTTTTGTGTGTTATATACAAAATTCAGGCTTACATTAGGAAGGATAATATGCAGACAATATTGATTGATATATTGATAGTCATTCTTCCCCTCTACTAAATCAAAAATACAAGACTAAAAAATAGTTCATAAAATCAGGATTTTTAACAAATCCCGGAGTTAATGACCTATTTGGTTTAAATCCCCTTTACTACAAATAGGTGATATAATCTTGAAAATCATTAGGAATGCATCTTTTCCCTTCAATCTTTAATTATTGGCAAATATACACCAATATTTCATAAACTGTCGTTAAGACCAGCTACACCGGTTTAACTTCCCATATGACAAAACTGATAACAATTCAGAAAAATAAAACACATTTTCCAGTCATAGCATCGTGCCCAAACTAACATAACCTAGCTAGAAGAAAGTTAAACAATTTCATTTGAGATATTTAAGGACTAGAGTATTAGAAGAGACTATGGGAAACCACATACATACTAAGAGGAGCTGCGAATGAATCACAGATCTTAGGCTTCATCCTTATAGTCTTCACTTGTGAGCTGTCTTCACTCAGATGGAGGGAGATAACTTGCATGAGAAGTTGCCAAAGAGGCTCAATGTGGGAATTAACATATTGACCCTCAAAAGTAGGAAATCATGGCTCAATAGCACACGTCCAGTTTCTCATGTCTACTTTGTGAGACAGCTGGAGAAACCAATTGACATCAAAAGGTCACTAATATTTTTCAAAAGGTTACTGATTTTGATATTTCTAGGACAGAAATGCTTCCACCTGGGAGTAAATCCATGAGTCACTGAATGTGAAGGGTTACTGGACTTTATTGCTGTGTCAAATATTTAGAAATGGTACAATACTCATTGGAAAGAAGCAAAAGGATAAGAAAGATATGTTTATGTTATATGGTTTAAATATGCACAAGCTATACACTTTATTAAAACAGCAAAATTATTTTTTATGAAAACAAGAACTTCTTAGTAGGACTTGAGAAATAATCAATGGGATTGTGTATCCAAAAAGGTATTGCCAGTTTTACATATGTCTTTACATGGTAACACTAAAGTCCCACTGAAACCCATAGCATAGAGAAGACGTAGTGATCACAGGCCAGATGAAAACACCTGGTCTGCTGGCCCAGTGACTGGTTTTTTACATTAATCTGGTCTGACATTGCAGATTTACATTAATAGCTCAGTTGCTGACAGAGAATACTAGTGAGTCTTCCTACACCAATCTCTCCCTCCCTGGAAATTGTTTCAGAGGCACGAACAAAAAAAAATCACTAAACTGCGTGTGGTTACTTTTTAGAATAACTAAGTATAAGGCCTTCAATATGTGAGGTTGATCACTAGAATAAGAGTTATTCTGGGATCCACTCTAAATATAATAAAATAATGCATTAAGCAACAATGCAATACCCCCAAATAAAAGCTTCTTCCTAATAATTTTAAAATTCTGCACAACTAAACAATGAAACCTCGAGAATCCATCCACAATCGAATTTGGTTCAATATGATGCAGAAGGTTACACTACAAAACAGCAGTCATCACAAATTAATGCAGCTTTGCTCGCCAAGTACTATAGTTCTTTTTCTGAACACTGGATGACCTTTAAAATTTTTATTGATAAGGGGCAAAATAACTACACAAGACCAGAATGTTGAGAGGTAATCTATATTCTCAAAAGAAACTAAAGTGTATTGTAAACAAGTTATATCACATAAACTGCACTTACCTTGCTTCTTACTATAAGTCATGGTGCTCACCAGCAGCTGAAGTCCCTAAGCAATGGAAATACAACCAGAATGATGTGCTTTGTTTTTGTTTTTATTAGGTAAGGTGAGAAAAAATAGGCTGGTGTTGAAAGCACAACAGATTGGAAATAATAATGCCCAAGTTAGAGTCACAGCTATACCAACATTGGCTGAGCAATCTTGGACAATTTACTTTATTTCTTGTCTTGAGTTTCTCTCCTATAGACTGAGGAACTTCAATAGATTATTTCTAACTGCTTTTTAAGACCTGACATTTAGTATGTTTATATGTAGCTATTTGTTCCTTTAGGAATTCCTAAAAAGTTTTGTTTTCATTTTTTTCATAACATCTGTTGGGATCACTATTGTTTTCTCCTTCATCCTTCCTATAAAATCCCCCAGGCTTAGGGAATACTAGTTTTGTTTGTGAGTAGTTCAGAATCAGAATGGGACTCAGGTTGGGAACATTGACTTAAAGGGGTTCTAGGACAGTTCATTTTTGTTTTTATGAGAAAACTCCTATTCTCTTTCTCTGGACCTTGTTGGGTCCA
Source organism: Carollia perspicillata (assembly GCA_004027735.1). NCBI lineage: Eukaryota > Metazoa > Chordata > Mammalia > Chiroptera > Phyllostomidae > Carollia > Carollia perspicillata. Next base: position 16,787 of record PVKM010003548.1, on the reverse strand, counting down.
GAATGTAAAATCTGAAAGGTTATCACTATTTCTCTGCCACTCTAGAGGTGAAACCAATGTCAGAAAAGTCTGAGCCAAAGAAATGTTGAGAAAAATGGAAGCAGAATCGCAGGATTAAGTCAGATCTGCAGCTGACCCTACTCTGGACTTGCACTTATATGAGCCAACATATTTCCTATTGCTTCAGCCCCTTGAAGTTTGTTCTTCTGGTTCTTGTACACAAAGACATTTGAAATTTTCATTTCATTGTACTTGAAGAATTCATTCATGCTAGCCTTCCTCTGCACTCACTTAGCATGCTGTGGAGGAAATAAGAAGAGTTATTCACCTACAATATGTCCCCTTGGTCTAGAATCTCAGAAGTGGAAAGAACATAAACTATGTGGCTGTTAAGTAGAGAATCTGCATTTCATTTACCTTTGAATTCCTGGTGCTTAGCAAGAGCCAGGTAGAGAGGAAGCAATTGATAAATACAAAACAATACTATTGACAGCTGACATTCATTGAGGACTTACTACTTGCCAAAACACACCATAGGAAGTGTTCCTTCTGAATGTTCACAACCCAATCAGATACCACCATAATTATTCCCCTGATCAAATAAAGTGAGAAATTAAATAACTTGCTTAGGAGCACTCATAGAATTTAAATCTAGATTTGCCTGATTTTGAATCTCAAGCTTTCTACTTGCAATTTTAACTACTGTGGATGTTTTCTAGTTCCATGTCACTCAAAATGTAGTCCAGGAACAAGCTACAGACTGTTTGTGTGGAGCAGTTCAGCTAATATATATTTTTTCATAACGAGACTTAGCCAGTGAAAGAAGCATGCATTCTATATCAGTAACAGCCAGTCTTTCCCAAGAAATGGGTTTCCAATCTTTCACCAACAATGCTGTGTTGGGAATTGTGTCCTAGTTCAGTTCATTATCTGAAAGAAATCTCTCATTGTACGATAATCACACTTGTAGGGAGTTCATACAATGGTGCAAAACATTTTTTCAGCTATTCCTTTCAAGTTACTGATCAGCCCATAAATCACTCGCTTCAGGTTTCCTCCTCTCTGATATCACTTCCTTTTCACTCCCGTCCCATGTCCACACACCCCCTCAGCCATTTCCATCCTCGGTTCACTCCCAAGGTTCCAGCTCCATCCGAGGTGAGCTTTACCAGGTCCCCAGGGTTCTGAGCATCCTGGCTCCAACCAAGATACAGGAAGGCAAGTCCTTAGTGTGCTTTGAAGAGGGAGGCCTGAGGTCTTTGAGATTCCTCAAAGTGGAGCATCTGCAGAACAGATAAACACAAAAACACATAAAAACCATCCTTCTTTTGCTAATACCAACCACTTCTTATGGAATAGCTTCAGGTATTGTTTTGTTAACAAAGCACCATTCTCCCCCAAAGGACAAAGAATGAAATAAAGAGATGAAAGGGAATGGAAATCCTACTCTACCACACACGCTCCCTCGAGTTGTGCTCATTTTTCCTCACACATTGAGGAATATGGAAAATGATATCCTTCTTGAATAGCATTTGGGACCCACTGGTCTTGGACGAGCAGCGATTTGTCAGACACTAATGCAAAATCGATCTTTTACTCAGAGCAGGACATAAAGGGCCTTTAAAAACAAGAGAAGATATTTTCTCCCTCACACTTTAGGGTTTCATACTCTGAGGTGATTTGTTATCTGGTGAATTAAAAAAAAGAATGAAAAATCTTGTATATTTGCACATTTTTCTGGAGAGTCTGTGGCTGCAAAGAGATTGATGACACATTCCTGATCTGTTTGCTCAACACAGAGAGAGCAGTTAATGCTGTGTTTAGAATATTTTCTCCTTCCATTCACTGGAATATGCAGGTATATATTCTTAATCACATTTTAATGAAAATAAGTTAATAAACAAACTGATATAGAGTGACCATCAAATTCTATTCCATGGTTTCAGACTGTTGCCTGTGACTTTTCCAGCCATGTCACATTAAGAGGGAGTGCTGAGAATGAGATATGGGAACCTATAGCAAACTTTTCATCCCTAATGGGAAAAAAAAAATTAATGTATGTCTTAATTTATGTGGTTCAGTGAAGGAAGGTATATACATTCGAATTTCATTTGAAGATGGCTAAAGGAAAAGAACATGTCGCTTAAAACATAATGAAGCTTGGAGACAATAAGTGTCAATTTGGAATTTAGCTGTACCATGAAACAATTTGGAATTGTACAGGAGATGAATGTTTTCACTAGCCAAAAGAAATCTCTTTTAATTTTTCACTGATGACAGACATGATGTGATGTCTGTTCTTAGCCTTCAACACTTATTTTGTTTCTCCTTTGGACATACATCACCTGTAAAATCATCATAGTACAGACCCTCATCTGTACTTTGCAAACAAATAAGAAAATTAGCTTGTACTATATTTAACCATATTTGCTGAATGAGAAAGAAGACAGTATATATAGAAAATCTTAACTGAATTAAAAACCACATGTTATTTTTGTAGATGTAAGTTAAGATAATTATCATTTAAAGACTTTTGTATGTATTTGGAGAATCTTGTATCTTAATTGAGATTTTTGTAAATAAGCACATTGGCTTAAATATCAGTTGATTTATAACGCAAGCACTAAGCAGTTAAAACCACCTGTCTTCTTTGCTGTGAGTTTTAGTTCCCAGAGCTTTAGTAGGTCACTCTGAATGTGTCTCAATGGTCACCCCTGACATTTTCTGACATGCTTCCTATAACTCAGGGACCAAGCAACATTTACTCAGGGACCTGGTGCCACATTTACGATTTATCATTACGTAAACCAAAGAAGCTGAGATTGCCCACATGAAAGAAGCATACTGCAAACAAATTTAGTTCCAATAATAACCATTCTTTGATTTGTGTTATAAACTTTTCAAAGAACTTTCATAAATGTGTAACCTGAAAACACATTTAAATAGTACTTTATTATTTATAGAACTCCTTTACGTTCATTATTCCATTTAATCTTTCACAAGAATTCTATAAAATAAATAGATAGGGACTCAATACTTATATTTTTTTTCAGATGAGAAGACCCGAGGCTCAGAAAAATGAAGGTATTTAATTGAATCACATGGCTAGTAAGGGGTAACACTAGAAGTTCTCTAGTGTTCTTTTTACCATACCTTGATGTAGCTTCTTTTTAATGTCTCTCATTGATCTTACAACCATCCTTTCAGATAATTAGGTGAGATACTATGATAGACATCATAATTAAATCAAAATTATAATTAGAATGTAGTCTCAGGCTGGGGAGTAGTTTCTTCAAGAAGCCACTTCTGGGTTTCAAAGAAATAGAAGTGGTGTTTGATTTGGGTTTTCTGGACACAGTATGTTCCCAGACAACAAAACCAAATAAATTGAAGAAGTTTTTAAGATTGGTAATGTGGAGAGAAAGAGCACTGAGGGTAGAGTTCAAGATCATCTGCGGGTAGATCCATACCTAACTGGCCATGTGGTCTTGGTCAAATCATTAATGATGGGTGTTAACTTTTTGGCTAATTGGGCCAAATGCTGTGATAAGTGCCCAAATTCCTTATTGAGTGCTCTTAAAATCCTGTTTTCCAAATGAGGAGAGATTAACTAACTCCCAAGACTACATAACTGGGAAACAGAATTTGGCTCCCAAAACATCCTTGCCTCAACATACTCACTAACTTTATTGATTGCAATGACCTTTAAAAGTCCCTTCCTTCTTTCAAATTCTGTGCCTACTTTAGATATTATAGAATTCCACCAACAAACCAAACTCTCCCAGTTGATTTCATTGCCCTGCAATATGTGTTTTTGAGAATAATTTGAACTTAAGCTAGTAAATTGTGATGTATTTTAAAGACCACATGGTTCAATAGTGCTAGTTTATTGTTTTGTCATTGTTATTATTGTCATTACTGCTTTTGGTTTATGTTTTTCTAATTGTTTACTGGCATCTAGTTTAAATTTTATTTGTTGCACTAAATCATCCATTTGAAAGACTACTCATACTTTGCCTATTTTTCTGCTATACAAATAAAACGTTGTCTGGCAATAAAAATAACTATCTTTTTTCTTTTTAAATTTTATTTTAATTGTTATTCAAGTACAGTTTTCTGTCTTTTACTCCCATTCCAGTCCACCCCCCGGTGCTCCCCACCTCCCTCCCATTTCCACCCCCCTTAGTTTTTGTTCATGTGTTTTTTATACTTGTTCCTATAATCCCCTCCCTTTTTCTTTTGAAATTCCCTCCCCTTTCCCCTCTGGTTGCTGTCAGCCTGTTTTCTATAACAATGTCTTTGGTTATATTTTGTTTGCTTGTTTGTTGTTGTTGCTTAGGTTCCTGTTAAAGGTGAAATCATATGGTATTTGTCTTCACCACCTGGCTTATTTCACTCAGCATAATGCTTTCCAGTTCCATCCATGCTGTTGCGAAGGGTAGGAGCTCCTTCTTTCTTTCTGCTGCATAGAATTCCTTTGTATAAATGTACCATAGTTTTTTTGATTCATTCATTTACTGATGGGCATCTGGGTTGCTTTCAACAAAGAAGTTCAGTTTGACAAACTAAAGTTTAAATTTACATGTTAGTTCTCTAAGGAAGCAACTAAATATAGTATTCAGTAAGAGAAATAATTGAAGACTTTACGTTTTAAACCAAATTTGGGAAATTTATAGTCTCTTTCTCCTTAAATATATTTTTCTTCCTTATTCTTGTTTTTCTTTGAGGATTTCAATATATGTTAGAACTTTGGAAATTATTCTATTGAGGTTTTGTTTATTTTTCCCCAGTCTTTTTTCTCTGTTCCACAAATTGGATAATTTCTATTAATGTTTCTATTGATCTTTTTCTTATGTCATCTTCAATACACTGTTAAACCCATTGATGAATTTATTATTTCAGAAATTTTATTAATTTAATTTTTTTTCCATTATGTGTTTTTAATAGTCTGTTTCTCAATTGAACTTTCCTATATGTTCCTATATGAAATTTGCTACACATGCATTTACTGTACCTATGCTGTTTTTTATGTTTTTGAGCATGGTTAATAACTTCCATAAAACACTTATCTGGTAATCTCAATATTTTAGTTGTTTCAAAGTTAGTCTCCAATAATTTCTTTCCATTTGCATATGGGCCATGTTTTCCTGTTTTGTTTTTTATTATGTGTAGTAACCCTGGATTGCACCATTATATTATGAATAATATATTGTAGAGTCCATGAACTGTGTTATGTTCTTCCAAATAATGTTGATTTGTTTGTTTGTCTTAGCATTCAGTTAACTTGACTGAACTCCAAGTCCAAATTCAGTCTCCTCTGTAGTGGGCAGTGGCTTAAGTTTCTGTTTAATTATTTCTCAGCTGTTTGGAATCTACCCCTACATGTATGCTTCATGAGATAGCCAAAGATTTGAGCAAATTTTGTTTGCAGAAATTGGAGCTTCCCTCTAATGCTCTCTCTCTCCTTTTTAAGACTCCTCCTCTCATGTTCTGGTTGCTGTGGTAGAGCCAAAGTCTGTGTTCTGATTTCTCAATCCTAAAATGGCTGGTTCCTGTCTGTGTTCTGGTTGCTTTGCAGGTCACTGACTACAGCCTGCCCTTAGTTGAGAAAAACAGGAAACTGACCTCTTGCTATTTCCTTTTTTCAAGAATGGCCTCCCACCCAGTTTCTGATTTTAGTCACTCTTCAGATGTCAGATAGTTATTTTCTATTTTGCTATTGTTTTATGAAGAAGAATTGATCTACATAAACTTTTTACCCGTTACAAGAAATGGAATTCCTAAACCTTTTATTTTAAATGGATTCCTTGAAGCATATAAAGAACCTGATAATAACATGTCAAAATTTATGAGCTGAAAGAATATTATTATATCCTAAAGTAAACTAAATAGATGGTTTGAATAAAAGTTTACAGGGATCCTTAGTTTGTAGAGAATCTCCAACTAAAGTTAAAAAAAAATTGTCTCTCATAGCTCTGTGTTTTTTAAAACTAAGAGAATTGATAAATTCATTAGATCATGAAAGCATAAGCCTTCACAATTCTGTCCAGTATTGTGCAGATATTTGAGTTCCACTGATATAAACCAGATTGACATATGGGAGGATTTCTTAGATGACTTAGGTGACTTGAACTTCTTGGATGAATCAAATTTGATCTCAAGAAAAATCTTCAGTTAATGAAACTACATGTTTTATTGTTATACACACTGTAGAAAACAAAATATCAGTGTTTAATGAAACTGGCCTCTGTAACACAGGGTGGAAGGCTATCTGAAATTGACCTGACAGTAAAAGGGAAATATATGCCCTGGCTGGTGTAGCTCAGTGGATTGAGCGCAGGCCTGCAAACCAAACAACTGCGGTTCGATTCCCAGTCAGCGTACATGACTGGGTTGCTGCAGGCCAGTTCCCAGAAAGGGATGCACGAGAGGCAACCACACATTGATATTTCTCTCCCTCTCTCCTTCCCTTCCCCTCTAAAGGAAAATAAAGTCTTTTTTAAAAAGGAAATATATGTTCTGGGTTAGCTGCCGACCAGTTCAGACATGACTAACTCATGCTTGTGCTGCAGATGATTTCACTAGTACTCTGTTAGCAGGTTTAAGGATAAGGTATTTTGCAAGAAAAAGGACCATCTTGAGAAGAGGTTCTGAAGTTTTATTATTCATAGTACTTAAAAGTCTTAGGGGACCAAGTAAGAGGCTCAAGATGGAGCCATACATAAAGCCGCCCTCAGAAATACGTGACCATAACTCGAGGTATAACCAGGATGCCTCCAACAACAATGTTGCATCAGACAATAGCAGGTGACAAATGACTTTATAAAAGACTTCACTTTTTTGGCTGACAAATAGACTTCAAGAATTGTAATTAACCCACACTTAATTTTCCTGGAAATTAAGTAGGTTAGCTTTTTTATAGAAGTTTTTTACTCATCACTGTGAAGACAAAGGCTGAATCTCTATGGAAAGGAATTTATAACTGTAGAAATCACTACTCCAGGAACTGATAAAATTTAAACCACTGAGCTTGTCAGATTACCAACAATGTTTTCATCTAACTATCATGTCACTTCATGTAAAAGCCAGATGTGCAATATTTAGAACTAAAGAAAACTTCACAGATCATGTAGTCAAGCCCCTATTACTTGTAGACCTGAGAAACTGAGACCTAAAATAGAGATTTGCTTCAACAGCTAACTGAGCATAGAGCCTGTTGTCTTGTCGCTTTTCAGGTCTCTGTAGGCATACGGGATAAAAGCTTTCAGGGCTTTCATCAGTCACCATGCCCAGAATAATCCATGAAAACACACATATCCTGCATAGCTGAGACTTGGGTTTCAAATCCCTCTTTGATGTTCTATCCTAGGGGAACTGAGTCAAATAACAAGTGAGCCTCAAACCCTATGTTTACCCATGATCCTAAGGCATAAAGTGGGAGTTAACCAAGTAGCCTGCTCTCTAAAATTACATTCTGTCTTTGTCTCTGAGTCTTACCTTTCTGCTGTGGGAGATACGAGGATGCAAAAAGACAAAACCAGTGACAAAAAAATAAGCCCTTGGTTCCAAGCCTGGTGACTAGCTAGCTTGAGTTCTCCCACCCTTTTTCCTTTAACCAAGCCCCACTTTAATTTATTTTCCAAGCATAAAGGCATTTCCTAAGATAAAGACCTATTCAGCCTGGTGGTATCACATCAACCACTTGGGGTAAAAGTGAGAAAAGAACCATGTGGAGCTACTACTACTACAGTCCAGAAATAATGTCCTGTGGAATGTCTCTGCAATCGGGAGCATATATCTCAGGGAGGCCTGTGCCAAACACCCAGGATTAGGGTTCAGGTAATTAATTCTGGGATGCCTAGATAGTGAATAAGCCCATCTATTGGAAGAAAGGAAGGTGAAAGGGAGGGGCAAAACTGTAAATCCACCAAGTGTTCACCCAAGATAGACTGCATTTAATATGAAACCCTCCAGCTAAATTTAAATTAATGGTATGGTATTACTACATTTATAGAAATTGAGAGCTCATGAGCTCAGTAGTAGAGCATAAGATTGTTTTTATTTTTGCACACACATTTCTAAGAGTGAAGTGAATCTCCCTACATAAACATTTGTTGCATGCCCATTGTGTTCTGGGTGCTCTGTCATGCACTTAAAATTATATCGCACAAAGCAAATTTTTCTGGAATAGATATTAAAAAAAGAAAGAGCAGGGGCATGGAGAATGTGTAGTTCTCATTTTAATAGATATTGCCAAAATTCCCATTAAAATAGCCACATTGATTTCTGTTCCAACTTGCATCATATGAGGATACTGGATACTGGTTTCCCCAGTATCATCCTAACATATTATCAAACTTGAACTGATGTTTAATCATACCCACTTTTGTAAAAAATCAAATCTCATTGTCTTAATTTCTCTGAACACTAATGAAGCTGAGTAAATGTTAACGTGTTTAATTAAATAATTGTATCTCTTTTGTGAATTATATATTCATTCACATTCTTTGTCTTATTGGTTATTTATATTTTACTTATTAATTAGTAAAATTATTTACTGTAATTATTAATTTCTTAACTGTTACATATGTTGAAAATATTTTCATGTAATTATAATTTGTCATGTAACTTTTTAAGTGTTTTTAGAGGAAATATTAATTTTTATGAGCTCATGTCTGAAAATCATTCATGTTTTGTTTTAAAGACCTGCTCTACCTCAATTACTAACAAAAAATCTTCTAATAATTTATAATTTTGTTTTTGACATCTAGGACTTTGAATCTGAAATTTATTTCAGGTATGGTGTAAGACAGAAAATTTAATTGTTTTCATCAAATGGATAGCCAAGTATCCCAATATAATTTGTTGAATTTCTTTTCAATTGTTGATTTGAAGTGACACAGTTCTCATACACCAAATTTCCATATAAACACAAGGCTGTGATTCTATCCAATATTCTTTTCCATTGATTTATTAATATCATCTCATGCCACCATCTCAGTTCAGTTACTATAGAATTGTATACACTCATGCACACACACACAGTTGTCATGGTTCTTTTCTTTTAAAATTATCATAGCTCCCTTGCCCATTTATTCTCTCAGATGATTCTTTAAATATGCTCACCACTTTCCATGCAACATCCTGGCATTATGTTAATTAAAATTATGTTGTTTATATATTGATTTTGAAATAATAGCTGCCTTTAAATTCCTGAGTTTTCCTTTAAATAAACATGATCTATCCTTCTGTATATTCAGATTTTCTTGTTATGTACTTTATTAAGCATTATACTTTTTAATTTCTTATGATGTTTATTTTTCAGGTTTCATAGTCTTTATTTTTATCATGAACTGTTCTTTCCCTTTACAAGATCAATTGGTTATCTGTTATAAAATATACTGATTTTTGGATATTGTTCTTATAAGTGATCACTTTGCTAATTCTTTTATTAGTTCAAATTATCTCTCAGTTGGTTTTCTTCTATTTCAAAAATATGCTACCTTACCATTTGCAAAAAATAAAACGCAAAATTTTTATCTCTTTTTTTCAATTTTTCAAACCCATATTTTTCTCCTGTTGTATTGTATAGTCCAGAACCTTCAGAACAATGTTGAGGAATAGCAATGATGATAGGAATCCTTTGCCTTTTAGACTAGAGTTTGAGAAGCAGAAATGTTGCATCAGTAAATACGAAAATTTCAAACACTAGTATTTCATATTACTAAATTATCATCTAAAAACATTTGTAGTAAATCTTATCTTGACCAGAAGTATATGAGAGTATCTAATTAATCCTTAGGCTACATTTTGCATTCAGTAATTATAAGAAAATGAATGTGATAATTTAAAAAATCGTTCCGATATTGAAAGGACTATAAAGTAATAAAGTATGTATTGGACAACTTAGCATATCTTTTCAAAGATACTGACCAAGAGTTTATATTGATTTTGTAAAATCATTCCAAGGAAATATATTTTTGATGGTGATAGATAAATATATTCTCAAAATGGCTCAAAATTTACCTCATTCTAGCACAACGTGTAAACAGTCACTGTTCTTATCTAGTTATTGCTACACTTGTATTACGCCACTCTATTGTTTCTGACAATGTAATTGTTTTTTTGCATTTGCATCAGTTATGTTTATGAAGTTTGTGTTTTTTGTATTTACTGAACTTTTAACTTCTCATCTTCCAATAACTGGCCACTGTAAAAATTGCTGCAAACTACTAAAGATTCTTTGCAAGGCAATGTTGGTTGAGGCCTGCTGGACAGACTTGCCAGATATATTTCATTATTTCACCTCATGCTTTACCACAGGAGTCCAACCTGCTGGGTTTTGAATGTAGTAATATTTCTCATTAGCTTCTATCTCTACCCTGATTTAGATAAAGATTTTAATAATGGGGGAAAGAAGAGGGGAGGGTCATCAAAGAACACTTATAAAGGACCTATAGACAAAGACAATAGAGGGGTAGGATTGAGTGTGGGAGGTGGGGTGGGTAGGGCAGGGAGAGTGGTGTAAGAGAATGGGAAAAGTGAAGCTGAACAACAATAAAAAAAGAAAAGAAAAAGAAAAATACGTCTGGATACTGATTTCTACACAGGTGTTGCTCATTTTAAACACAAGAGTTATCCATTTTTTAGAAATTAAGAGTTGAATAAATGTAGATTTTTTTCAACCTCATGGCAGTTGGTCTTTAAAGGCTAAAAGATGACAAGGACAGAATTTGAAAATCAATAATTTATCACTAGACATAATATTAACAGAGTAATTCTACACCCACTTGTACTCCACATAAATCCCCATCTAGTGCCTTCTGGGTGGTTAAAAGATCCTGTAAACTAAAGAAGTGAGTACAGTCCATATTAGTAATTTTGATTCTTTGGGTTATTGAAGCATCCTCTCATAATTGATTCTCTTTTATTTTGACACATGTATGTTGCATTCATTTAGTATACAGTTAGCTTAGGGTAGTTTTTATAAAAACTAGAGCTGTTTAGTAAGGGTCTATTGGCGCCTTGTTTTACTATTGCCAAAACAGCATTTAAAAGGACTTTTTAATAAAGTAGCAAGGTCTTAAATGATTGCTCAACCAACTCATCAAAATGATCTAACAGAGCCTCATAGGGCAAACTATCCTTGCATATTCTTTCTTTATTATCTGTTGGTCATCAAACAAGGAACAGCTGCACAGACAAGCCCCCAGCAGCAGCAGCTCTAAACCCATAAATGTGGAAAAACAGTAACTTTATAGTGGAGACATCTGGCAGACATCTCCTTAACCAAGAGATCAAGTGTGTCCAGTGATGAAACAAATCATCACCCTATGCCTCCGGATATGATTCACTGAGAACACAACATCACTCTGGAAGTATTGCTGCCAAATGCACAGCCTGCATCTCATTGTTAGAAAACATCAAACAAACTCAAGTGGAAAAACGTCCTATAAAATATCTGCCCCCTTCTGCAAATATGTTAAGGTCACAAAAATCAAGCCAAGACTGAGGAACAACTGTTCCGGATTAAAGGGGACTAAAATGACAGACAACTAAATGTAGGTAACCCCATTGGCCTTTTCCCCCAGAACTACCCCCAGCCCACCCCAGCGTATGTGTGGAAATAGACAGGGCACATGAGGGGCAAGAGGCAGTCAGCACAGGCAATCTGCAGGGACTGGGATGAAGAACATATATGAACGACCCATGGACATGGACAACAGAGTGGGACTCACTGTGGGAGTGGGGGATGGACTGGGCAGAGGAGGCCAAAGGGGGGAAATTGGGACAACTGTAATAGAGCAACAGTTAAAAAATAATCTTAAAAAAGAGAGAGAACTGAAACCTGGGAGGCACCCCTTCCCTAGTAAGCTTTCTGCCTTTCCTTGAATCTTTTCCCTAAACTCAGAAGGTCTTGGTAAATCTGTCAGCTGTCACAAAATACCATCTGTCCTAAGAAAATGGGTGCAGAGGTGGCTGTAACCCAGGGGATTTTCCAAAATGCTGTCAGCAGGCTTTTTCCTTGGAAGAGGAGCAGCATCAAATCCCTGACAGGAAAGTGAAAATTCACAAAGCAAATTCCTAAAGTCGTATTCACAGGGGAAGGGGCGCAGGTTTGGGTGCAGCATGGGGGCGGGGGGGTGGCCACCCACCTGGGAGAGAAGGGGAAATGAGCAGTCCACTTAAGACCATACCTGCTTATGAGAGGCAGGAGGAAGAAGGGAGGGGCATAGGGATTATGCAAAGTGGGCAAAGGTTAGTCATGTGAGAATGCATCATACCTGGTTCAGTGTGTGGACTTCCTCTGTCCTGCCTGTAACTTCAGCCCACCAGCTGAGGGCATGCTGCTAACCTGAGGCCCTGTTGACACTTAAATGCCGTTAGCACTCAGTCTAGTTAACTGACAGATTCAAAACTGTCCTCTTTAGCTCTCTTTAAAGAAGTCAGCCAAGCATTGGAGAGGGCACTCTTTTAGCCCTGTTCTGCTGTCACTGATAGGAGGTTTCCTCCAAGTTGCAGAAAAAGCCATCTACCTGCATTTAAGATAAACTCAAGCTGCCTATTCTCTGAGTGGATAGGCAGGTATTGGTGCTAGTGTGTACATTTTCCAAGAGTCAGACTAATTGCTTATCTATCTCCCCACAAAACTGTGACTCTGAGTCCCAGTTGCTTTGAGATCACCCCTCATTCTTTTGCCCAGGCCCGTGGCCATTGTTCTGAGCCTCTATTAGGACAACAGCAGACTTGTAGATGAATACTCCAAAGCCTGTTGTCCATGTACTGCAGGCATGCAAAATGCAGTAAGAAACCCCTGACTGCATGGGGTATTTGAGAAGTATTTGAGAGATACCTCTAAAAAATTAAACCCTCAGTTAGGCAAAGGCCAAATGTATAGGAATGAGAAAAGCCCAGGAATATGCCCAAAGGAAACAGACATGCACACACACACACACACACACATCCACCACACACATGCACATACCACACACGTACTTTTCGAGTCCACAGTAAACAACAGCAGTTTGTGAACACTTCTTTCTCACATGTAGGAGATGGCATGGATTTATTTCTGGACAGGTGTCTGAGCCATGGGCACAGAGTCTCCACCTTAATGATTAAAGGATTTGGGGGCCTTGAAATGTCAGTCACAGGGCTTTTCTTCCTTGAAAGGTCTGCTGCAACTTCTGGGGTTAGGAGCAGATTCCTTGGCAGGGGCTGCAGAACCTGTTTATTTGCCTGAACAGAAAACACCACAGCCTGTTCACTTTGAGTTGCATGTTGCAAGACCCGTCGGGTATCTGCAGCCTGGGTGGGAGGATGCAGCACCCTGCCTGTGCTGAATGCATCTGTTCTCCTGGAGATTGAGGCGCTTAGCCTAGACATCTAGGGAGATGCTCTGCCCCTCTGGAAATATATAAATATATATTTTATCTCTGGCTGTGTCTACCAACTGGTTAGAGGAGCTTCATTACAGGTAGAAAATGAGCCAAAATGCCAAAGGAATGTAGGATTCGCCATTGTCACACTGGGTTCCAGGTTTCATTAGAAAATAAGGTAAAAAGTATATACATGTAGACATACTACATATGTTCATACATATATGTATATATCTTTTATTTAATGAACAAACACATATATACCAACTCTTAGGTACACTTATATACCAGTTACTATGTGTAAGGTACCCTTTTAAGCTCTTTATAAATGATAATTCATTTTATCTTCACAACCCCAAAACTGCAATTGTGTTTCTTATTTTCACTTTAAAGGAGGAAACTGAAGTGTGGGCAGGTGAAGTAAGAAGCTCGAAGTCACCCAACTAGCATGCAGTGACACCTGTATGCACCAGACCCTCTGACTCCAGAATCTTCACATCCCTGCTATAGTCCACCAGCTTGTCCACATCTCTGCTCACTCTCTACTGAAAAGGGACCTGTGAGGGGGAATTTAATCACACTCAATTGAGCAATTTGGTAGTATTCAAATTTTTACATGGATATTTTTCCAGGCTACAAACCCTCTAAAATGGGGGTATGTTCATCTATACCTTATAACTTTTCAATTCAGCTTTGCAAAGCCTTAGGCTTTGTATAAAGAGTTATAGATGATGAATTTGTTAACACTGAAAACAAACGCTAAGTGTGGTGCAATTCATATAAACCAGTGAAAAGAGTCAGAGGAAATCTGTTCTCAAAGATTTTATTTAAGACATTCATTTATTTACCTTCAAAAAAAATAGAAAGCATCTAAATCTAGTTCTAAAAAATGCCACCACATGGTGAAAAAGACAAAAATTCTATTGTAAGTGTAAAAGTGTTATTTGCCTGTTATTGACCTTCATCTTGTTAATCCGATTGTTAACTGGTTATCGCTGCTCATCACTGATCTTTTATGCTATTTTTACCTGCTTTAGTTTTATTCTCATTTTAAAGAAATTCTACTCATGTTTTAAGTCCCACATTGAAGCTGTATCTTCCTTAACTTTGTTCGAATGAAGTCATTGTTTGAATGAAGTCATTGTTTGAATGAAGTCATTGTTTGAATGTAGAATGTAATCAAAGATACTTAAGGGTTAAAGTGTTTTTTCACAGCAATATCAGTTGCTTGTATAGTGTCTTAAAGACATTACGATCTGAGTAAGAACAAGATTTTGAGAATGGAGATGGGAGTTCAGACCCAGTGTCCTCCGAGCAAAAGTACCAATGTCATTGAAATTAAGAACAATCTGACAGTCACCAGAGGGGAGGTGGGAGAGGATAATGAGGGGGAAGGGCTTTCAGGAACAACTATAGAGGACAAATGGACAAAACCAAGGTTGGATTGTGGAAGCAAGAGAAGGAGGTGGGTTTGGCTGGGGTTGCAGGGGGAGTGGTGAGGGGTAAATGCAGACAAGTGTAATTGAACAACAAAATATTTTTTTTAAGTACCAATGTCAGAATCAGGTGGCCCACGTGGAGAGACTTTTGAAGATTATAAACCCCTTTACCACACAGTGCCTGTGACAGACCCCAGAAGCACTATTGTCCTGGGTTTTCTGAAAGACGTAAAGACAACAGACATGGGTGTCCAAAGCAGCCCAGGCACAGGCAGAGACCAGAGCCCCATGGAGCAGGGTTCCCAATGTAGCAAATAAAAATACAGGAAGGCCAGTTAAATTCAAATTTCAGATAAACAAATAATTGTTTATTGTAAGCATATCCCAAATATGGCAAGGGACATACCTACACATAAAAAAAATCATTCAAACTTAAGTGAGTAACCCTACCAGGGGGCAGTGAGGGCATGGTTGCACTGAGGCCACTGCTCTACCGATGGATCAGTGTCTTTGCATCTACTTCACCCAGATGAGTATCATAAACTAATCAATGTATGAACATATTTGGGGAAGTCTCTGCTCAGCCATGAATAAAAAGATTGTGTTAGTAAAAAAATGGGTGAAACTGGAAGTCAGTACTGAATTCAAGCCATTCCTCTGACACCTATGTGAGCCCTTGAACGAGTCAGTTAATGTACGGGGAAGGGAGAAGGAGCTAAGGTTTTTCTCATGTGCAAACTATGGCTCAGCTTTATCCATAATTGAGGATAATATCTCCCTACTGATTACGGGTTTTGTGAGGCATAAATAATATCACCAACCATAAAAGTTCTTTTTGCACACAGAAAATATTACCCAAATACAAGATAGCATGATCACGGTCATCAGCTAGACCTGTCTGGGGAGGGAGAGGGGGAGGGTGTGGAACACAAGAACCTCTTTTCCTCTTTCTCTGGTCTCTGTCCTCTTGACTGTGAGTACCAGATATATATCTCTCATATATTAAGGACTGTAGTATTGCTATGACCAACTCCGCTATCGTTAATTAATTTAATTGAAGTTGTCAGTAAGTGAATGGCTCAGCAAAATGTGGTATTTTGCTAACTTAAACTTTTTAGCTTAGAGCAGCCAAGCTGTTTCACAACTAACCAAATAGATGTCAAAGAAAGTTGAGCTCTTACCTGCCACAGATATATGATGGGGTTATTTACAAAGTAAACATGTAGGGTCAATATTCACTGAAGCAAAAGGCAGAAACACCTAAATCTCTACCCAGTATAAAGCACTGTTATTGTGTTAAACACTTTTAGGGTCAAAAGATCTGGATATCAGGACAAACTGTCACATACCCTGTGATCTGGGGCTAGTTATTTAACCTTATGTCCTCAATTTTATTATTTATATGGTCAACATAAGAAATGTTTAAACTTGTAGAAAATGTTTAGCAGTTTATTTAAGTCAAACTGATGACCAGTACCGGGAAACAAAATCTCAATGAATTGAGAAAATGGCCCAGAGAATGGCAGTTTTGCAATTTTATTTTGTACGTAATAATCAAAGGCAGAGCTGTGTGGGGAAAGGGGTTAAATGAAATCCACGGGTGGTAGATTAGGGAGGCAGCAGAGGAGCAAGGAAGTCCCTGACATTGAATAAAGCGTCAAATGGAGAGACACGTATACTTCTTTTACACTGGTGGGACAAGAGAGCTAACGTTTACAGGACATAGAGGTGGTGCGAGGGGAACAAGACAATAATCAGAAGTTCTGGGGTCTCCCGCTCTGGTGGGAGGTTGTGCTCTGAGGGGTCTGGAAAAGGAGATCACTCTGACATTCCAAAGGTGTGTCATCTTAGAGGCAAAAAGAAAATAGGTGGCTCTAAGGTGAAGATTGACCTTCGTGAAGGAAACTCTCAGCCTAGGACACGACTACCCACCAATTTTATGTTCAGACCATCCTCTGTGGTCAATTTC